>JAJAGP010001502.1:0-185596 GCA_025084515.1 Ancistrus triradiatus
TTGGGAGAATATCATGTGGTCAGATGAAACTAAAATAGAACTTTTTGCCGTGTTTGGAGCAAGAAGAATGTTGAGTTGCACCATACCTACTGTGAAGCATGAGGGTAGAAACATCATGCTTCGTGGCTGTTTTTCTGCATAGGGGACAGGACGACTGATCCGTGTTAAGGGAAGAATGAACGGTGCCATGTATTGTGAGATTGTAAGCCAAAACCTCCTTCCATCAGTGAGAGCATTCGACTTGATTGTGAGAGCAACGTGATTCTGTCTTACTTTCTTCTTACTAAGTGCAAATACCTTTTCTCATCTTGAAATATAATTGTGCAAATATAATTTCTTATTATTTCTCAATCTTGTTCTGCTGTAACAGAACTAAAGAAAGTCTTATCTTACCAAAAACATCTAAATTTTTTTACACAAGTCATAAAAGTGCATGAAGAGAACCCAGCTAAACAAGTGAGTCAAAAATATTCGATGTATAACATTTTTATGGATAGATGAGACTACAGTGGTTTAAATGTTAAGCATTATATATGGAGAATGGCAGTGGTAGAATCATTGTTTTGGTCTATTTTTGCTTCACTTGGGCCAGCAATCATTGATGGAACAATGAATCCTAAACTATTCCAGCAAAATCTCAAGGAAAATCTCAGGATATCTGTCTGTGAACTGAATCTCAGATCCTCTGACCCTAAACACACAAGCTGTTATATCCAAAATGGTTATAGAAGATTAAAGTTAAAGTTTTAGAATGGCCAAGTCAAAGTCCTGCCCTTAAACCAAATGACATGTTGGGGAAATATTAATGTGAGGAAATGCACCAACATCATAGAGTTGAAGCTGTTTTGTATTGAGTAATGGGCTAAAATTCCTCCAAGCTGATCTGCATGTTTAGCTGCAGTTTCTTCTGAAACAGCGGGGTCACAATAGCTACTGAGAGCAAAGGTTCACATACGTTTGCCTTTCACAGGTGTGCAATATTGGATCATTTTTCTCAATAAATAAAAGACCATGTACAATATTTTGTCTCATTTTTTCAATTGGATTCTCTTGGGTATACTTTTAGATGCTGTGTGAAAATCTGATCACATTTTAGGTCATATTTATGCAGAAATATAGAACACTTCAAACGTTCAAGCACCACTGTTTAATTAAATCAAATACCGATTCCATTCAGGCCAATCTGACAGTTGGAGGTTTTTGAATTAGTTTTGGAACATGAAAATTATGAGATGAAATTCTATAGACATTATTAAGACATTTAAAGAAAACATCCACATAAAATCCCATTACTGCAAAAAATGACCAAAATGTTAAAAGCTGATTAAAAATAAATAAATCAATCAATTACATATGGCACTTGGCTCAGCAGTGCTAATACACTAGCTCACCATCACCAAAAACTGGGTTCGAGTCACAGCGGTGCCTTGGGTCAGGAGTCGACTATGTCTGAGGGGCCAAATGGGAGATCATCCACAGGCAGTGCAGTTTCAGCATCCAGGTTCCAAGTACAATGTATTGGGATACATCACTGTCCTTACAACAATAGAAAGCTCTGAATTTTTTTACATTGTGGGAACATCTTGCTCATCCCCATGAGGAAGACTACTTTTTTATACAAAAAACTTTCCATTGCAAAACCAAGAGAGTCAAAATATTTGCTTTAGATTACTGAAGTTAAGTTTGGGGTTAGGTGTAGGTGTAGCATTAATTAATTACAGCAACCATTATGACAGTGGAAGCGCCCCACAATGATACACACAAATAAGTGTGTGTCCCCTGTGATGGATTGATGCCCTGAAAAATGTTCTGTGGATGGTTGAGGCCAAAATTGAACCATTGTGGGACTGTGGTGTTTAAGGTACTGGACTGCAGACCAGAAGGTCCAGTGTTCAAATCCCAACTCTGCCAAGCTGCCACTGTTGTTTTCTTGAGCAAGATCATTTACATTTACAGCATTTAGCAGACGCCCTTATCCAGAGCGACTTACAATTGGTACAGTCTTACAATCCAAGCAATTGTGGGTTAAGGGTCTTGCTCAAGGAGCCAACAGCGGCAGTTTGGCAGAGGTGGGATTTGAACCCTGGACCTTCTGATCCAGAGTCCAGTACCTTAACCGCTAAGCTACCACTGTCCCCAGATTCCCCCAGATCATTAAGTCGCTCTGGATAAGGGCATCTGCTAAATGACAGAAATGTAAATGTAAATTGTGTCTGGAGAAGTGAAAACACTGCATTCCAGCATTATTCCATTTGTGAAACATGGTGGTGGTAGTACATGATTTGGGCATTTTAGTTCATCTGGGCTAAAGAAGAGTGGTTCTCAACTTGAACCCTGTGCTGCTGGTTAGGACTTCTGGATTAAGTGCGTGTGAAAATGAATGAAGGAATGTTTTAATATAAAGCCCACATTACCTCATCAACTCATGAGAAGCACCTAATTAGAGAAGCAAAGTGCAACAAATGCAACACAATGCAAATCAGCATAAAGCAGCACACTCAATTGTGCTTAAAAATCTTTTTCTACCAGCCTCTTTGCCTTGCAGCTGCACCCCCTTCTTCTTTTCCTGCAGCATGCCTGAAACAGAATCTGTTCTTCATTTGGGCCTCCAGGTAGAAATGAAAATGTGCAATGTCCAACACTAAGTGTGGCACTGCTCAGGAGCCTCAGTCCTCGTTTGAGAACAGCTCTGCAATGTAAAGTGTGCTTGCACTTTGGAACATGTGGTTTTTGTTTTGGGAATGTTTACGCCACACAATGTTTCTGCCTCGGAGCGCTGCTCCGCTCATAAAGACCATATTGTCCCTCCCTGCCCACACTACACACACGCACACGTACGCCGACTGCATGACATCAGAAGGCTGCTGGCATAGCCTGCAATCATAAATAAGTTCTGTCATTGATAAATCAGTACATATTACCAGAACAGCTCCTGGTTTCCTTTGCGCTTGCTCTTGATTTCCCTCAAATGCACCTTCACAGGCCCTGACCTTGTCACTGCACTATGAGACAACAGCATGTTTATATCGGCAAAGCAAACCACAGTGACTGTTCCAACATTTAAATGTGGGCATTCGACTCAGAAACATTCAGTTTTGGTTACACAGTGTTTTAGGTTCAACAGGTTTTCTCAAATTTCTTTGTCCGGTCTATGTAAAATATTTTACATTCTTGCATCACTGTAAGGTATCAGTGGTTACATCAGTACACCCCTAGTTACTAGTTCTGACTGTTTTTTTTTGAAGAAAAGAAATAAAGAATAAACAAAACCAATACCAAATTTGGCTATATCTTTAAGTGTCTTAATAAATTGATGCTTAATGCGTCTTTTGAGATACGAGTAGGTTAATTCCAAACACCCTGCACAGGGTGGGTCATTTATATGGATACAGCTAAATAAACTGGGAATGGTTGGTGATATCAACTTCCTGTTTGTGGCACATTAGTATATGGGAAGGGGGAAACGTTTCAAGATGGGTGTTGACCATGGTGGCCATTTTGAAGTCGGCCATTTTGGATCCAACTTTATTATTTCCAGTGGGAAGAGGGTCATGTAACACATCAAACTTATTGAGAATTTCACAAGAAAAACAATGGTGTGCTTGGTTTTAACGGAACGTTATTCTTTCATGAGTTATTTACAAGTTTATGACCACTTATAAAATGTGTTCAAAGTGCTGCCCATTGTGTTGGATTGTCAGTGCAGCCCTCTTCTCCTTCTCCCACTCTTGCACACTGATAGCACACACCGCAGAAGAAAGCTAGCAAGCTTCCAGTATCCGTAATTTCAGATGCTGCACATCTCGTATCTTCACAGCAGGGACAATAGTCTCAGATGAACCCCAAGATAAAAGTCTAGGGGGTCAGATCGGAGAGCATTTCTTCTTTCGGTGTTGCTATCATTGTGTCAATAGTGGGAGAAGAGGGTGCATGACAATCCCACACATGGGCAGCACTAATGAACACATTTTTTTAAGTGGTTCATAAACTTGTAAATAACTCATGAAAGAATAACGTTTCCCATTCAAACCAAGCACACCATTGTTTTTTTTCTTGTGAAATTCCCTCAATACGTTTTGATGTTTTTTTACTGACCCTCTTCCCATTGGAAATATAACTGTTGGATCCAAAATGCGACTTCAAAATGGCCAACATGGTCAACTCCCATAGACTAATGTGCCACAAACAGGAAGTTGATATCACCAACCATATCCCATTTTATTTAGGTTATCCACATAAATGGCCCATCCGGTAGATGTAGATTAAGTAAGTGTGAATAAATGTCTAAAACCACCACAAGGTCAGGAGAGTCAACTGTTTTGCCGTAAATAAAGCCTGATGACGTTAGTACAGCATGAGCTTATTGGCCTCCCACTTCACATACACACAAAAAAAACCCATGCAAATGGATAATGGTAAGACTAGATTGTATAAACAGCTGATAAAATGTCCGTGCTTTGTTTAACAGGATCTATACCAAGATAAGAAACCACGTGGCTCAGTTTTAATGATGTGTTTTTATTACTGTAGCAATTGTTATTTAATATATTTTTAGTGTACTGACTTTGTTTATACTTAACTCTTTACTGGTCTCACTTAGAAAGAATCCATATAAATCAATCCTTGCATTTCTTAGTTCCTTTGGGCAACAATAACGTTTTATACGTATAACTGACCTCATTGTTTTTATGAGTCTCCACCAAACGGTTGTGTTGTCTTCTCGTCTTTTAAAGACGTATGCAAATGTTTAGGCAGCCCCATTGAAATGCCAGGTTTTGTTGACTTTCTAAATACAAAGTTAACCTCTGCAGAAACATACTGTAGCCTACTTATGTGGCAGATTTATCATCGTTTTGATAACCGATTAACATTTACGTTCTGAGAGCTCATACAGAAAACAATAACAGATCTACTGGAACAGTGCCCAAACCTTTGTACATGCCAAAATGTACGCTGACTTGAAATGTCCAACATGGTTTAAAATGTATGCAGTAAAGCTTATTGCAAAAAGTAAATTGGAAAAATAAAGAGTTTCATAACTGTACTTGCGGAACAAACTGTTTAAGATAAATCAGACTTGGCGGTGCAATTTTATAATATTTTATAAGAGCTGTTATAAGATTCAAACATTTTATCGCATTATACTTTAGTTATCATACTTTATTATTTATTTTAATCACGTTTTGCTTGCTTTTATTATTTAATAATTAAATATTGTTACTTCCATCATGTCTCATCTTGTTTGCTGCATCACGGCATTTCATTGTGACTTCTCAGAGCTGCCTTTAGGTCCCTCCACACATTTCTGTGGGACTAAGGTTAGGATTTGACTTCCATTCCGAAACAGTAACTTTAATACTTCTTTAGCCCAGATGCAGGAACCCATGCCCAAACCATGAAACTACCACCAGCATGTTTCACAGATGGGATAAGGTTCTTCTGCTGGAATGCAGTTTTCCTTTCTCCAGACACAAACTTCTCATTTATACGAAAACTTTCTATTCTGTTCTCATCCATCAACAAAACATTTTCCAGTAGCTTTCTAGCTTGTCCATGTGATCTTTAGCAAACTGCAGATGAGCAGCAAATGTTATTATTGGAGGGCGGTGGCTTTCTCCTTGCAATTCTGCCGTTTACACCATTGTTCATTGTTCTCCTGATGAACATTATCAAACGTGAGAGAAGCCTTTAGTTGCTTAGAAGTTACCCTGTATTCATTTTTGTCCTTCTGGACTATTGCACGTCTTGCTCTCGAAGTGATCTTTGTTGGTCGACCACTCCTGAGAAAGGTAACAATGGACTATAATTTCCTCCATTTGTACAGTCTGTCTGACAATGTATTGGTGGTGGTCTAAGAAATCTCCTTACAGTGGTGCTTGAAAGTTTGTGAACCCTTTAGACTTTTCTATATGTCTGCATAAATATGACCTAAAACATCAGATTTTCACACAAGTCCTAAAAGTAGATAAAGAGAACCCAGTTAAGCAAATTAGACAAAAATATTATACTTGATCATTTATTTATTGAGGGAAAATGATCCAACATTACATATTAGTGAGCAGCAAAAGTATGTGAACCTCTAGGATTAGCAGTTAATTTGAAGGTGAAATTAGAGTCAGGTGTTTTTAATCAATAGGATGACAATCAGGTGTGAGTGGGCACCCTGTTTTATTTAAACAACAGGGATCTATCAAAGTCTGCTCTTCACAACACATGTTTGTGGAAGTGTATCATGGCACGAACAAAGGAGATTTCTGAGGAGCTCAGAAAAAGAGTTGTTGATGCTCATCAGGCTGGAAAAGGTTACAAAAACATCTCTAAAGAGTTTGAACTCCAAACAGATTGTGTACAAATGGAGGAAATTCAAGACCATTCTTACCCTCCCCAGGAGTGGTCGACCAACAAAGCTCACTCCAAGAGCAAAGTCGCTAATAGTTGGTGAGGTCACAAAGGACCACAGAGTAACTCCTAAGCAACTGAAGGCCTCTCTCACATTGGCTAATGTTAATGTTCATGAGTCCACCATCAGAAGAACACTGAACAACAATGGTGTGCATGGCAGGGTTACAAGGAGAAAGCCACTGCTCTCCAAAAAGAACATTGCTGCTCATCTGCAGTTTGCTAAAGATCACGTGGATGAGCCAGAAGGCTATTGGAAGAATGTTTTGTTTACGGATTAGACCAAAATAGAACTTTTTGGTTTAAAGAAAAGTGTTATGTTTGAAGAAAGGAAAACTCTGCATTCCAGCATAAGAACCTTATCCCATCTGTGAAACATGGTGGTGGTAGTATCATGGTTTGGGCCTGTTTTGCTGCATCTGGGCCAGGACGGCTTGGAACAATGAATTATGAATTCTATCAGAGAATTCTAAGGGAAAATGTCAGGACATCTGTCCATGAACTGAATCTCAAGAGAATGTGGGTCATGCAGCAAGACAACGACCCTAAGCACACAAGCCGTTCTACCAAAGAATGGTTAAAGAAGAATAAAGTTAATGTTCTGTAAAATGTATGTAAAATTTTTCTGACCTCATTCTCTGGGCACATAACGTTGCTGAACCTGACCTGACCAACTGCAGCAACCCCAGAACATAGCCCTGCCCCCACAGGCTTGTACTGTAGGCACTAGGCATGATGGGTGCATCACTTCAGCCGCCTCTCTTCTTACCCTGATGCACCCATCACTCTGGAACAGGGGAAATCTGGACTCATCAGACCACATGAAATTCTTCCATTGCTCCAGAGTCCAATCTTTATGTTCCCTAGCAAAATCAAGCTGTTTTTTCTTAAGGCTACACAGCTGTTAAGGTCCAATCCCTTGAGTTCCCTTTGCATTGTGTGTGTGGAAATGCTCTTACTTTCACTATTAAACATATCCCGGAGTTCTACTGTCGTTTTTCTACAATTTGATTTCACCAAACCTTTAAGTGAATGCTGATCATTCAAGATTTTTTCCGAACACATTCCTTCCTCAAAGATGATGTTTCCCTACTATCCTTCCACTTTTTAATAATGCGTTTTACAGTTCTTAACCTGATTTTAGTAGTTTCAGCAATCTCCTTAAATGTTTTCTCTGCTTGATGCATGCCAATAATATGACCTTTCTGAAACAGACTAACATCTTTTCCACGACCACAGGATGTCTTTCGACATGGTTGTTTAACAGATGAGAAGCTACTCACTGCATCAGTTAGGGTTACATAACTTATTGCCAGGTGAAATATAATCACCAGTGCAGTAACTATCCGATGGGAGGATCATACCAATTTAGTTAAATCCAGGTGGTGACCTTTTTTTTTTGGCCATCTTTTCATATTCTCTCTGGTGCCACCTGAGCGTACTTGTAAGTAAATAAAAACCTAAACCTTGTCTCATTCTTTTTCCTTTTTGGAGAAGAAGATGCAGGGAGGGCCTGACATCGTGTCAGTGCAGTGTGCCAAGTAACTGGAAGTATTTTTTTCCCCTCAGAACATGTATAGTCTCTACACACCCAGTCATTATCTGCTACAGATAACCACATTCTACTGCCTGCCACGAAATTTCCACTAGCTGTTGGTTCAGTATTATCTTTACTCCATTATTAGCAATTCCACATGTGGAAGACCTGCATAAGTAGCAGAGGAAATGGTAGTTACACAGGGTACAAGGTTCAAGCAGGGGCATTTCTAGACTCCTTGTCATACTGGGGCACACACAGAATTTAGATTAGCACAACTGTACCCCTGTGCTTGCCCTTCAGTTGTAGACGCACATTTGTGCATAAAATATAAGCCTGTTAAATCACTTAATCTATTTTGGGTTTAACACTAAGGTGGGCGTTACTCGGCCATAGATGAGAAATGAAGAACATGTTAACATTTATTAATTGCATTCATTTTGTTTATGCTAACATAACTGATTCCCTTGCTTTAGTGGTCCGGGTTGTACCTTCGGTAGGTTATATGGTTAAAAGTGGCTAGCCAAAACATATAACTATGCGCTATCAGTGCCTTGCCTGCAGCGTGTTTGGCTTTCTTTTAAATATCTGCAGCTGTCCGTTACTCCATGCGAAAAAGCAAGAGAAACTGGCTCTGAATGAAAGGGTTATTCGCTCAAGCTTTTGGAAAGATGCTAGAGCATTATGGGAAATGTCCTGTTGTTCTGCTCAGGGATCCAGGATAAAATAGACTTTTTACCACTGTGATTTCAGTGGGGCACAGCAACATTTTACTGGGGCACATGTCCCTTAAAGTGGTGCTGATGTAAAGATAGTTTGGTGGAGGACATTAGCCAAAGCGTACCAACACACTTGTTGAAGATTTAAGCTAGAAGAAAATTGGAACATGTGGAATGTGGCAAATTTGTGATCATCCCAGCTCATGGTGCGTTTTCCAGTGTGAATAGGCTATGGCATCAGACCAAAACTAGTATTCCACTCTTAAGTAGCGCCCTCCGATGTTGGACTTATTAACAGTGTGACGTCTTACACCTGTCACAAGACATCCCATCATCCCCACACTTGGACAAGACACTTGATCTTCAACTCTCAGTTCAGTTGTAGTTCACTCTGAATAAAGTGTCTGCTAAACATCAATGGGATGCTCTGCCTATCAAGAAAATAATCTTTATTAATAATAATTAAATTCAACATTTTTTTTCTATAAGCTACCATTTTATTTGATTTTAAAATAGCCAAACATTTTCAAGTTGTCGAAATTTGAAATAGCACATTTTTTTTGCAGTAGCATTATTTAACTCTCCTGTTTTCTTTTCCTTGCAGAGTACTTTTTGTTTAAATGTTTATACACGACATTATCCAGACATAAAAAAATAACGTGTTTAACTCCATAATTTGAGATATGGTGAAGCTACAACAGAATGTTTTATTTTACAAATTTAAACTTCCGGTCAAGTCATTTCTTTTAATTGCAGAACAATAAAATTGTGCATTGTTGCGAAAACGAGCATTGTTTACACTTCAGAAATAAAAAAGGAATGGCTTTTTAGTGAATGTAAAATCAATAATCGTGAGGAAATTCTGATTGATTTTAAAATGCAGTGCTCCTGAAAGTTTGTGAACCCTTTAGACATTTCTATATTTCTGCATAAATATGACCCAAAACATCATCAGAAGTCCTAAAAGTAAATAAAGAGAACCCAGTTAAAACAAATGAGACAAAAATATTATACTTGGTCATTTATTTAGTGAGGAAAATGATCCAATATTACATATTAGTGAGTGGCAAAAGTATGTGAAACCTGTGCTTTCAGTATCTGGTGTGACCCCCCCCTGTGCAGCAATAACTGTAACTAAACGTTTCCTGTAACTGTTGATCAGTCCTGCACACCGGCTTGGAGGGATTTTAGCCCATTCCTCCGTACAGAACAGCTTCAGCTCTGGGATGTTGGTGGGTTTCCTCACATTAACTGCTCACTTCAGGTCCTTCCACAACATTTTATTGGATTAAGGTCAGGACTTTGACTTGGCCATTCCAAAACATTAACTTTATTCTTCTGTAACCATTATTTGGTAGAACGACTTGTGTGCTTAGGGTCGTTGTCTTGCTGCATGACCCACCTTCTCTTGAGATTCAGTTCATGGACAGATGTCCTGACATTTTCCTTTAGAATTCTCTGATATAATTCAGCATCCATTGCTCCATCAATGATGGCAAGCCGTCCTGGCCCAGATGCAGCAAAACAGGCCCAAACCATGATACTACCACCACCATGTTTCACAGATGGGATAAGGTTCTTATGCTGGAATGCACGGTTTTCCTTCTCAAAACATAACACTTTTCTTTTAAATCAAAAAGTTCTATTTCTGTCTCATCCGTCCACAAAACATACTTCCAAAAGCCTTCTGGCTTGTCAACATGATCTTTAGCAAACTGCAGATGAGCAGCAATGTTCTTTTTTGGAGAGCAGTGGCTTTCTCCTTGCAACCCTGCCATGCACATCATTGTTGTTCAGTGTTCTTCTAATGGTGGACTCATGAACATTAACATTAGCCAATGTGAGAGAGGCCTTCAGTTGCTTAGAAGTTACCCTGGGGTCCTTTGTGACCTCGCCAACTATTACACGCCTTGCTCTTTGAGTGATCTTTGTTGGTCGACCACTCCTGGAGAGGGTAGCAATGATCTTGAATTTCTTCCATTTGTACACAATCTGTCTGACTGTGGATTGGTGGAGTCCAAACTTTTTAAAGATGGTTTTGTAACCTTTTCCAGCCTGATTAGCATGAACAACTCCTCAGAAATCTCCTTTGTTCATGCCATGATACACTTCCACAAACGTGTTGTGAAGAGCAGACTTTGATAGATCCCTGTTCTTTAAATAAAACAGGGTGCCACTCACACCTGATTGTCATCCCATTGATTGAAAACACCTGACTAATCTCACCTTCAAATTAACTGCTAATCCTAGAGGTTCACATACTTTTGACACTCACTAATATGTAATATTGGGACATTTTCCCTCAATAAATAAATGACCAAGTATAATATTTTTGTCTCATTTATTTAACTGGGTTCTCTTTATCTACTTTTAGGACATTTGTGAAAATCTGATGATGTTTTAGGTCATATTCATACAGAAATCTAGAAAATTCTAAAGAGTTCACAAGCCTTCAAGCACCACAGTAGCTAAAACAGGAACAATTGTAGGGAGCTAAGTAGTAAGAGCCTATGTTTGACAAACATGTTAACCCAAAACTGAGGTGATTTCAGTCCAAAATTAAACCGAGACGCACAATTCAGCTGTTTACTTACGGCTTAACCTGCTTTAATTGCCTCCATTTTCTTGACTCTTCAAGTGGAGCAACATCCAAAACAGTATTTGATGGAGCTGCTAATTTAGCTGTTACAGAAAGTCCTTCCCTTGCCACTAATGATAATTAACATGCAAATGATTCAAAGACTGGTGAGAGAGGAGAACTTCATTCATTAAGACCTTAATTACTGCTTGAATACTGAAATATTAGCTATTAATCATGGTATTTGATGTTATAGGAAGGAGATATGAATTCGGTTTGACATTTTCCTACTTGAATATCACGAGCCACATATTGTACACAAACACTCTCACCAAACCGAAAGCCATGGGACGGGTGTAATATCCTTATAAATAATTCAACCGTATTTCTTTCAATTAATTACAAAGCACAAAGCATTTGTCCATATTGTTCAAACATCCCATTTCCACTTATAATTAGCTTAGCTTAATTAAGTCATTCATCTAACTTCAGCCTTTAATTAGCTCCCTCTAATTAAATCGCATATTAAATTATACAGTACCTCAAGCGTTTGCGCTGGAGGTAAAGCTTGATATTCATTTTGCTCTGCTGCCAACAACGCTGAAAAACACTCGAGCTTTTTCCGTCTGAAAGTCATAACCGTAAGAGATCAGTGCAAAAACTACAGCAGCATCCTTTCATTCAGCAGCAGTCATTTTCCATATCTGTCCCTACCTGCAGTTGTACTAGTTGTGAAAGACCCCGGTCTCCTGTGACCCTGAACTGGATTATGGGAAAGTGAGTAACACATACTGTGCTTTTAAATGAAACGAGAACGGATATATAGTAGAACTTCTCCACAAAATAGGGGTTTAAAAGCAAAGCGTGAGCATAAAAGCTATGTACGCTGACCAGGGAAAAATGAAAAATGAACTTTGATTATTAATTGAAATTAATATCATAATATACACCATGTAGTAGGGGTGTAACGATGCATTGTAATGTGAAAATGCGATGTGCATCGTCGTTGGAAGAAGAGTTCTTGTTTTGAACGCCAGAGGGCGTAATTCATACACGATCGACTTGCATTCCCAATGAGCTTGTTTACTTCGATTTTCAATTTAAGACAGCACTTAAACTTCTGCATTTAAAACTTCCAATTTCTGTTAATTGCAGGAGACTGAATTTTTTTTTTTTTTTCAAGAGAAACTCACTTCACTTCACTTACGCCTACTACCCCTCCTGGGGCATAGGCCAAGACGAGATCTCCAAGCGTCTCGATCTTGGGCTTTCTGCTCCAATGGTCTCCAGGTGTATCTCATTCTCTTGGTGTCTGCGCCACGTGTTTCTGGGACGTCCTCCGTTTCTTTTACCTTGGGGATTCCAGGTCAGCGCCTGTCTGGTGATGTTGGAGAGTGGTTTGCGGAGTGTATGGCCTACCCATTTCCAACGGTGTCTCAGGATCACGTCGTCTGCAGGGAGTTGATTGGTTTTCTGCCAAAGGTCCTGGTTGCTAAGGTGTTCGGCAAGTGGATTTGGAGAATCTTTCACAGACATGAGTTGATAAATGTCTGTTCTGTAATTTGTTGTTGCCAAGGTGGTCCTCCAGGTTTCAGCTCCGTAGAGTAGTACTGACTTAACGTTGGGGTTGAATATTCGGACTTTGGTTTGTAGTCAGGTCTCTTGAGTTCCAAACATTCTTTAGTTGTAGGAACACACTTTCAAAAGAAAAGCATACATTGTTTTGCATTGCCATTCTTCTGAAATAAACGTTTTCACCTGAGTTGTTCAAGATGTAGTGAAGCTCCAATAGAACATTTTACTTACCATTTTAAACCTCTGTTAATAGTAAAATCCCTGCAATCAATTGTGCCATGTTTTGCATTGGTTACACCAGCAATAGTGTCTTTTATAAAATGTAAAACTGCTAATCGTGAATCAAATCGTGAGTGTACCATTACACTCCAGTTATTCAGTCACTTCGGTGATTGTAGTGACACTCCTTAGTGCTTTTTTTATTTTTTTTTTGTTTCTAAAGATTTTCAAATGTCTGCAGTAGCTATCAAGAAAATGATTCTGCATTAACACGTGTTCAAAACCTCAATTTTTGCAATACACACAACAACAAAGACGTCTCGTCTAAGAAGTTTATTTCATTTAATGTGTGCGACACAAGACGCGTTACAACAGTCAGTGCATGCAGAGCTATAGATAAACATCAACACGGAACGTACAGGTCAATTTCATTTAATCTCCACCCAGCTGCTGAACACAAGGCGAGAAAAAAAAAGAACATTTCTAAAAAAAAAAAAAGCAGCAAAAGTAAAGTGCACGTTCAGTAAAGAACTCTCCAGAACTCCTTCTTAAACACTTGGCACGAACCATAATCCAAACTTAGCAGGATGTCACACACCACATATCGATGGTTTATAAATTCCCATTCATGGTCCTTACATATAGGATATGACTTATAGGTTTTATATTATAAGACATTACAGTGCAGCGACAGGTCTGAAGCTCTGTGGCAGCACATATTTCAGTTTAACGTAAATAAAGTCATGAAGCTGTTAATTGTAAACATAAAATTGCATGTTTATCGGCGTTTTATATTTTCGCATCATATCTCAGGTGTTTATTTCATGTCAAAGTATTGATTTGGATTAAATAGACTGGGTTGCCATATCTGACCTCTGAGTTCACTTCAAGTATAATTTGATGTTACCAGGGCCTGCCATTGATGTCTATTACATCACAAGGACAGCCAAAGCTCTGCTTTTCAGACAGAATATGTTCTTTGCAGCACAAGTGACTTTTGGCTAAAAACTGAAAGGATTCACCAAAAGTTATTGCCTAGCACAAATTAAATAGGTAATAGATTAATTAAATAAACTGTAGTGAGCAAAATAAAGGACTGCAATCATTATTGTAGATGTGACTCAAGTTTATAAAGGAATTTCTGAGAGAGAAAAAAAAAAAAAAAACACTTTCAATGATGCCCTGGTCCAGATAAGCAGGACAACTGTTTTAGTTTTTCCTTCTGCATAGAGGGTTGGGAGTGACAACTGGTACCCCTTTACATCCATAACTTGGCCATTCAAGAGCTCCAGGCATGAAGGCAAACTTCTGCTGAAACCCAATGCCAGTGGCAGCACCTTCTGAAAAAAAGGCGCTTGGAGGAGAGCATTATCCTTAGTTTGGATGCAACTCTCGAACTGCTTTGCTTATAACCTGCACAGCCAACTATGCTCCCAAACAGCTTTCCATGCATCTTCAAGACTCAAAAGGTCTTGTAGTTCCAGTTCAAAAAATGCCTTCGAGCTCCACAGACAACGTACTATACACACTCCGGCTTTGCAAACACTGACTACTTCACACACCAGCCTAGACGTTAAACCGGTACTACAACTGGACTGAGGACGTAACCCTGTGTCGCTCACTCACAAACCTGCACGACCGCCGCCCGTGCAAACGCAAAAGTGGTCTTCAGTAAGCAGCAATATCATCCCCATGAGCTGCGAGACAACTTCAGACTCCTTATTTGGTTACAATTCACCCACGGCCCATTTCCCCTGCATATCTATCGGCTCTAGCTAGGTTGGGACTGTGATGCATAGGCACTACCCGTGTTGAGTTTCTCACTTGTCACTCACTGTGAATTCAGCAGTCATAACATGGAGGCCGATAACTTCACGTCAGATACAAAGAATAAATACTTCGCCTCGTCACGAAGGGACAACCTAAAAAGGTGGCCAGGCTGACCACCAAATGCCAAAGGAAACAGTCATCTCATGACTCTGACAGCAGATGATTTGATAATCAAACCCCACTTGTATAAAAAGCATGGCTAAAAGATTTTATAGTTATCTGTAGATGAACAGCAGGCTGAGGGAGAAAGTCGATAGCGCTCTTCTCTGTGTAGCGGTTACAACTGAGTGTTGGTCACGGTTTAATAATTACATGAGCGTTCCTCTATCGGCTCTGCTGGAGGTACTGTTGGGTGAACATGTTCAGCTCGCTGTCCAACCAGCCGGCTTTGTTCCTGCGGAAGGAGGCACAAAGTACCACTTACTATGGTGAGACAAAACTAGGGAAAAGCCAAACGATATTCGATTGCAGATGTCGCAGGCCGTTTGCTTTAGTAATGGCTCAATACATTTGACTTTCACAGACGAGCTCCTTGTTTGCCATCTCTCCTTAATCTGCTTCATGTATTCCTCCTTCACTATATAAAGCAAGAGCAATACAAATATCGAGTGCTTATGTGGGAGACAGAAAAAATGAATCTCTGCGTTACCTGAGCAGCTTGGCTTTGCTCTGCAGGGTGTCCAGCTGTTCGATCTTGCGGTTCATGTCCTGAATCTCGTCCTCGAGTTGCTGCCGGGTCACGTCCACCTGCTGACACAGATGATTAAAGGTGCCGGCCAGCTCCCTGGAAAAGACATGTTCACAGATTAATAAATGCAGATTATTACAGTGTCCTATACCACTTTGTGCTGTCGTATAATATATCTGGCTAAAATGACTCGCATGCATTCAACTGTTAAATTAATGCAATACATAAATGTGGCCACTAGATGGAGACAAGCAGTCAGAACAGTCAGCTATAGCACACTTCTATTTATTAGGCTTTTCTATCAGGAAAAATGGCTTTCCTTTAATGACAAGTAACGATTTATTATCGACACCTCACATGAACAGTGGTAAGATTGTGAAATGACCCCACTGTCGATCAGCTGCTGCTCAAAATAAACCTGCCTAAACTGATAGGTGCATTATAAAATAGGAACCAAACGAGTATTTAATTATCTTTTTATGTTACACATATCTGAATGAAATTAATATTCTGTGCTGCAGTTTAACTGGCAATGAAGCTTCTGTTGATTTTTTTTTTACCTCAATAAAAGAAAAATCGGGACTCCGCTGTTGCTACATTATTTACTCTACATTATGAAAACCAAACGATGGGAGTGTTAGGTAATGCTCACTGTTGAACTTGGTGGCTGCAGTTCGATCCGGTGTAGCTGACAATGAGCTGCAGCTTCTCACTGGCGTAGTCCACAAACTGCCTCTTGAAGGCTCGCTCCTTGGCCTTGGTGGTCCAGGTGAGTCTCTCGTACACATAGAGAAGGCCATAGAGCCCCACAGACAGCGCAATGAGCCGCCAACCCACTGCCTTCCAGATCTGACACACAGAAACCAGATGGTAAAACACACAGAGAAGGTTCATTTTCATTGACTTTGTCACACTCAAGTGTTTCAGGAACATCAAACCAATGTAAATATTAGTCAAAAAGACAACCACAAGTAAACACAAAACGCACTTTTTAAAATGAAGGTGATTATTATTAAGGAGAAAAAAATCCAAAACCTACATTGGCCCGTGTGAAAAAAGTGATTGCCCCTAAACCTAATAACTGATTGGGCCATCCTTAGCAGCAACAACTGCAACCAAGCATTTGCAATAACTTGCAGAGAGTCTTTTACAGCATTGTGGAGGAATTTTGGCCACTCATCTTTGCAGAATTGTTGTAATTCAGCCACACTGGAGGGTTTTTGAGCATGAACGGCCTTTTTAAGGTCATCCACAGCATCTCAATAGGATTCAGGTCAGGACTTCAACTAGGCCACTCCAAAGACTTCATTTTGTTTACTTCAGCCATTCAGAGGTGGACTTGCTGGTGTGCTCTATGGCCTTCAAAAGTATGTAAACCTCTAGGATCAGCAGTTAATTTGAAGGTAGGTAAAATTAGAGTCAGGTGTTTTTCAATCAAATGGGATGGACAGTCAGGTGTGAGTGGGCCACTTGTGTTGTGAAGAGCAGACTTGGATGGATACCATGTTTCTTGAAATAAAAACATGTTTGTGGAAGTGTATACAGGAGATTTTCTGAGGAGCTCAGGAAAGAGAGTTGTTGATTGCCATCAGGCTGGAAAAGGGTTTACAAAATTATCTCTAAAAGAGTTTGGACTCCACCAATCCACAGTCAGAACAGATTGGTACAAATGGAAAAAAAAAATCAAGACCATTGTTTACCCTCCCAGGAGTGGTCGATCATCAAAAGATCACCGCCACGACCAAGGCGTGTAATAGCTGGCGAGGTCACAAAGGACCCCAGGGTAACTTCTAAGCAACTGAAGGCCTCTCTCACATTGGCTAATGTTAATGGTTCATGAGTCCACCATCAGAAGAACCACTGAACAACAACTGATGTGCATGGCAGGGTGACAAGGAGGAAAGCCACTGCACTCCAACAAGAACATTGCTGCTCGTCTGCAGTTTGCTAAAGATCACGTGGACAAGCCAGAAAGGCTATTGAAGAATGTTTTGTGGTGGATGAGACCAAAATAGAACTTTTTGGTTTAAAAAGACAAGAGTATATTTGGAGAAGGAAAAACAACTGCATTCCAGCATAAGAACCTTATCCCATTCTGTGAACATGGTGGTGGTAGTAACATCCCGGTTTGGGCCTGTTTTGCTGCATCTGTGGCCAGGATGGCTTGTCATCATAGATGGAACAATGAATTCTAAATATATCAGAGAATTCTAAAGGAAAATGTCAGGAAATCTGTCCATGAACTGAAATCTCAAGAGAAGGTGGGTCATGCAGGAAGACAACGACCCTAAGCACACAAGTCGTTCTACCAAAGAATGGTTAAAGAAGAATAAAGTTTAATGTTTTGGAAATGGCCCAAAGTCAAAAGTCCTGACCATAATCCAGTCAAAATGTTGTGGAAGGACCTGAAGTGAGCAGCTAATGTGAGGAAAGAAGGAAACCCACCAAACATCCCAGAAGATGATGAAGCTGTTCTGTACGGAGGAATGGGCTAATTTAAATTCTCCAAGCCCGGTGTGCAGGACTGATCAACAGTTACAATACAGGAAACGTATAGCTGCAGTTATTGCTGCACAGGGGGGTCACACCAAATACTGACAAAAAAGGTTCACATACTTTTGCCACTCACTAATATGTAATATTGGATCAATAAATAAATTACCAAGTACAATATTTTTGTCTCATTTACTTAACTGGGTTCTCTTTATCTGTTTTTAGGACTTGTGTGAAAATCTGATGATGTTTTAGGTCAGATTTATGCAGAAAAGTGTAGAAAAGTCTAAAGGGTTCACAAACTTTCAAGCACCACTGTAGAAGTGCAGCAATAACAGAACAGAAATCTCACCACGCCTCCTACGACTATGATGCCCATGGATGTTCGGGAGGTGAGGGATGCAAGTCCTGTCACCATAGACACCATGAGCTCTTCTTGGGTCATAGAGCCCTGCGGGAAGGGTGGCATGGCAGTAGCAACTGGAGTGATGGCTAAAGGCCTGGGAACCTGAGAAAACATAAACACACACATTAATCTTTTCTCATGCTAAAACCAAAATGTTATATCACCCATACGGTCTCTTGGCTATTTAATCAATAGCGCTACACTAAAGTATCCCTTATAGCTTTGCTATATAATATGTTGTACAAATGCTAAGGGCCTGGTGCTTTGTGCCTGACCCCTGCATCAGCTATTAAATACAGAGAATAGATTAATTCTCCCCAGTGTACAGTTTGCAACCCCCAGCCAGTCAAGGCAACTGTACTGTAATAGAAGCTTCGGAGAACTACACATATTGGCTATTCGTATTAATACTGAGATACTGACAGCATTCCAGAGCTCCAGTCCAACACTGGACTGGTCCAACACGAAGACTGGTGTCCTTATATTCTTAAAATGTGCTGTGCATCAGTCAGATCTAAATCATAATATCTTCACAGAAACACAGCCAGTACCTGGTCATTGTAACCCATCAGGGCCCGGCGGGTGTTCTTGGGGCCAAGGAAGCGGTTGACCAACATCGTCCAGCCCAAGGAGAAGTGGAAGCCGATGTCCTCCTGGAAGTCGCTGCACAGCTTGTCACAGTTGAGGTCATAGCTAAGATTGAAGCACTGCCGAGGCACCAGCTTATCTACCTGCTCCTTCATCGAGGATGGCAGTAAGGGCTTCAGGCCATCTGAATGAGAGGGAATGGAGGCGTTCATTAACCTTCTTTGGGGTTACAGTGTTTATCTTGTTACAACTATGCAAGTTTGTGAACCCTTTAGAATTTTTTTATATTTGCATGAATATGACCTAAAACATCATCAGATTTTCACACACGTCCTAGATAAAGAGAACCCAGTTAAACAAATGAGATAAAAATATTATACTTGGTCATTTATTTATTGAGGAAAATGATCCAATGTTACATATTAGTGAGTGGCAAAAGTATGTGAACCTTTGCTTTCAGTATCTGGTGCGACCCCCCTGTGCAGCAATAACTGCAACTGTTGATCAGTCCTGCACACCGGCTTGGAGGAATTTTAGCCCATTCCTCCGTACAGAACAGCTTCAGCTCTGGGATGTTGGTGGGTTTCCTCACATTAGCTGCTCGCTTCAGGTCCTTCCACAACATTTCGATTGGATTATGGTCAGGACTTTGACTTGGCCATTCCAAAACATTAACTTTATTCTTCTTTTAAAGGTTTCTTTAAAAACCTTTTAATTCCTGATGAGGATCAACAATTCTTTTTCTGAGGTCCTCAAAAATCTCCTATGTTCGTGCCACAAACGTGTTGTGAAGAGCAGACTTTGCTAGATCCCTGTTCTTTAAATAAAACAGGGTGCCCACTCACACCTGATTGTCGTCCATTGATTGTGAAACACCTGACTAATTTCACCAATTATAATATTTTTGTCTCATTTGTTTAACTGGGTTCTCTTTATCTACTTTTAGGACTTGTGTGAAAATCAGATGATGTTTTAGGTCATATTTATGCAGAAATATAGAAAATTCTAAAGGGTTTCCCAAACTTTCAAGCACCACTGTAGAAGTGCAGCAACAACAGAACAGAAATCTCACCACTCCTCCTACGACTATGATGCCCATTGATGTTCGGGAGGTGAGGGATGAAAGTCCTGTTTGGTTTATTTAACATAATTTCAGGCGTCAATTGCCATTTACGTCAGACATTTTGTTTATTTTGTATTTTTTTTATTCTTCATTGTAACGTCAGTCACTTCAAAACTAGTCATATCTACTCAGATGTTGCCAATTTATCGTAATCGATTAACTAATACATTTATTAAATAGACAGATATTTAACACAGTGAACTAATTTGTATTCTGCGATTTCCATTTAAGATAGCGATTAATTATTTATATTTGTACTTACTAAAATTCTAATTAAATTGCAAGGGACTGAAGTTCTTTGGTTTAAAAACCTTGTACAAAAAATGTGCATTTTTTTGCATTGTTTGCGCCTCAGAAATAAAAAAGGAATGGCTTTTATTGTATTCAAAATTGATCATGACTGCATCATCACACCCCTAGTGTGCACCGTTTAGCTTGAGGAGTGATGGCACTAGGGTGCAATGTAGGAAGTGTGAAGCCTTGCTCCGGGCATTCATGTGGATGGAAATTTGAAATTTGATTATGTAGAATTTGTGTTGTTAAATAATTAGCCATGTGCAGTTTAACTCATTTAAACTATAAGCAAGACCGGGTATTAAAGAGAAAGCTGGAACAGGTGAAAACACGGACCTATCATTTCGGTCTGCGTGGTCTGAAGTGCTCCGCTGATGGCATTGGAACACCTCTCAGACATATTTCTGCCCAGGCCCTCCTCTATATGCTTGTGAAGCTCCTAAAATCAAAACACACACATTGCAGCTATGGGGTTACATTACAGTATTTGTTGATACGTGATACAAAGGGACTAGGAAAGCTGGGGACTTTCCACTCAGCAGGTCTGAGCGTCAACAACACACAGCATGTTAAGAAAGTGAAAGTGCATTAACCCATTCAGCTTCGGCACTCACGTTCTTGTACACCTTCAGAACCACTTGCGAAGGATGAAAGTCCATGCGGAACTCATCCACCAGCACGTACAGTCGCCTGATCTCTTCTGCCATTGCGTTCGACACCTGGAAGGCATTAACGGATTGAAAGCACGTCTATAGCACCTCTTAAAAAAAGTAGAGGCAACATTTAACATCGGCATTACTTTCTATGAAACAGGACGCTGATCAACATTACCATAGGCACGTAGTAGTTTAGATACTTTGCACAGTGTTTTATTTTAAACAATAATAGTAATTAAAACAACATGAAAAAACATACTACAGTACTGCACAATAGAGCAATTCCTATCTTTGTATCATTTAAAAAAATGTAAATATTTCCCGAAAACAAAAAGACTGCAATTCTCTTTTCTGTCAGCAGGTGTCACAAGGGTTCACTTGTACCTGTTTTCTGTCATTCAGACGTGAATGAGATGTATATAAGACAGACTTCACGCTCTGTACGTTGAATACAGAACACAGCCTGCACCAGAATTACTGGCAACCTTAGTAAATCTGTCAGTGGTGAATCAGCCTAATCCCACTAACCTTTAATTAAAATAAACATATTCCAATTTACAGTTTCATGGGTGTGTCTGAAATCGCACCCTATTTACTATCTAGTGTACTATTTAGGGTGTCGGCCATTTTGTAGGGTTGTCTGAATTCTCAGTGGACAAATCGATTCCCTGTACAGTACACTACTTTGTTACCCATAATGCACTGTAAATATAGTAGACAACCGATGTACACTGCTTACGGACTAGCGTACCACAATGCATAGCGGCTTAGCGGAGTTGTTATGCATTGTCCTATTTATAATAATGGTTTTAGGCTAAGCTTATACAGATCTGTCACTGAACTTAATCCTACCTGTTTCTCCACCTCCTCGGTTATCTTCTTGATCTTTGTCTTACAGTCTTGGGTGAGCAGGTCCAGTTGCTTCTCGATGAACTCTAGCCGGTCTTCCCGCTCCTCTTTTGTTTCCATACAGTGTATCCTAAACACAATCGGAATGATCAGCCTATCAACTTTATATGTATAAGGCATTTCATTGAGGAGTACCAGATTTACAGCTGGTACTGGATTTAAAACTGGACTTCTAGAACTGGAAATTTGATCCTGTATTTATTACAGTGAAGGCACCGGTCACCAGTCGACAGCCTTGTTTGATCGTGGAATCGTCTTACTTATTTAAGGCAATTTGTGCTGTTGGATTGCACACCTCTGCTCTTGGGCTGCCACATGCACAGAGTCCATGATGAGCCTAAGGGTTTCCGAGATCTGCTTGGCCCTCACAGTGTGTTGCTCAAACTTGGTCTTTACTGCTGATTGGGAGATACACTCCTACAAGCGCACAAACAGAATGTGTTCAGACACACCTTAAGCACAAGCAGGTGGTTTCAATGCTTAAATAAAACTACAACACCAGAGGAATACACTCCTACCTCGAAACGCCTCTCAAAGTTCTGGAACTCAAACATTCTGGCTTGAAAGCCTTCTGCCAGGGCTCCACCTGCGAAAAAAGTGAAAAGTAATGGCACAAAGAGGTTTGTGGTTTGGACAGTGGAGAGGGGAATTTCCACCTCATACATAACAGCTGAAAGTTCAGATATTAGGGAAGAAAGTGGAAGGTGCAGGTAGAGGCAAAATGCCATACAAAGACACCATCAATAACTTACACACACTCACTCGGTGAAGAATTTGATTTCCCCAAGATTAATTTTCAACTTTTAATTCATAACAGCGGGAATTAAAATACCTCATACGTAACAGCTGGAAATCAGATAACGGGAATTATCAGGGTTCGACTGTATGAGACAAAACGCTGAAAGTCCTTCTGTAAGCAGCTCAAATACTCCATCTTTGGATGCACACTGAATTCTAAGGCCCAACTGTATACCATGACATTGTTAAGCATGCTCCTACTTCTCATAGTGAAGACAGGAAGTTGTGGCTACCTGCTTCGGGCATGCCCTGAGCCTTCTGCACACGTGCCTGCAGCACTTCCTTAGCTGAGACGAAGAAGATTCGATCGCTGGCCTGCGCTCGATCCACCACGCCCAGCTCGTCCACCAGGAAACTGGTGCAGCGGTCCATGTGCTGCCTTCGGACCTGTAAGGCACAGACACTTTCACAACCTCACGCAAAACCAACCATATGCTTTTCTTTCACTTCATTACTACCGGCTGAATGCCGATGTAAAATGTAGGTGGCAGACACATACTGGCATGGACTGTCCACATAGAGCACTGCATGACTTTCTTTGGCATGAACATCGGCAAAGTTAGGCATGTAGCGATTATTTATCACAGCTAGTCAGATTTTAGTAGGTTTAATTAGTATTAAGAAAAAAGGTTACATCCTCCTATACCATATATATATATCCAGAGCTTATATTTCATACCTCTTCCATGTACTCAGGCTCACTAGCTGAGGCGTCCCACCGGTTATTCAGGATGAAGATGTTGGGGCTGGAGAGACGCTCATTCACCTTGTGAAAGAATGATTTTTCCTATGCAGAGGGAGACGTACAGAGAGAGAGAGAATGTCAGTCATAGTCACTCGTTCCTGAATTACAAGCATATTATGTTCTCTGAAAAAGGATGTTGACTGGACATTACCACTTTCACACAGTCCAAAGTCTTTTTATACTACTGTTATGCAAATAGAAAGGGGTTAAGAGTCCTGCAACGTTCCAGGTACCAAAAACTAACATTTCCATAACATTCTGTGAAACGAAAACTATGACTGGTGGGCCATATTCTGGAAACCAAAAACTAACGTAGAGGGAGACTTAGCTTTTGGTTCCCACAACGATCTGACAACCAAAACGTTCTCACAACATTCCTGGAAACCAAAAGTTAACGTTCTGCAACGTTCTTACAACCAAAAACGAACGTTCTCGCAAAATTCTGGAAACCAAAAACTAACCTTCCAAAGAAGCAAAAACTAACGTTTCTGCTACATTCCAGGAATCAAAACCAAGACGTTTTGGGAACTAAAAACTAATGTTCCTGCAACATTCGTGGGAACCAACAACCAACTTTCCCACATCATTACACGAACCAAAAACTAAGTTTCCCTAAACATTCTGGGAACCAAATATTAGCATTCCTGCAACCTTCTTTGAACCAAAAACGAACATTTCCACAAAGCTCCAGGAAACAAAAAGTAGTGGTCCCACAGTGTTTCCATAACCCTTTCTATGCTGAGTTATTAATCCAACTATTATTAGATTACTAGGATACATGCAAGTGTAGATATTAACCACAATACAGTGAGAACATAAAAGAGGTGTGTGAGATCTCTCACTGTTTGCATCAACGTTGACTCTGAATTGGCCACCAGCACAAAAACATCAGCATCCAGGCAAAACTTGTCAATCCAGCTGTCCAGTTCTGTGGTGACGTCAATGCCAGGGCTGCAAAACAAAAAAACGAATGCAATTTTCTTTTCCTGTTGTTCTCATTGTTAGTTCATCGTAGTAACACTATCTTACACAAACACAGAGCTGCAAAGATTTGAAGACCACAGTACACATTTCCACCGTGTGATGGTCCATCCCAGATGGCTCCAAGTCCAGAGAAGTCAACATCACTTCTGGACATGGTTAATATAAGGCTTCATTTTTGCATGGTAAAGTTTTAAGTGGCATTGGTGAAGATAACGCTGTATTGTAGTGCTTGACTAAGGTTTGCTAGCTTGCTCCCTTGGCCTTTATGCACTGAAATTCCTTCAGATTGCTTGAATCATTTAAATGATATCAGGGAGAAATATGTAAATCGCTTCCCATCTTTCCCAGAGGAACATTTTTCTAAACATTCCAATAATTGTCTTACACATTTGTTGACAAACTGATCCTCTGCCCATCTTTGCTCCTCAAAGACTCAGCCTTTCATGGATACTGCTTTTGTACCAAATCATGATTACAATCACCTGTCTGAAATCATATGAACATTTAGGTTTCCTTAACCTCTTTACTAGCTCCAAATTGCCCTGTCCCAACATTTTTGGAATGTGTTGCAGGCTTGAAATCCAAAATAAGGATGTATATTAACAGCTTATATTAACTGTACAGAGGCTGTCTATCCCATGTTGTAGCTTTTGTGGAGCTGACAGATTGTTATATAAAACTCCTATGTAAAAGTTGTTAACAGATGAAATTGAAACGGTGTCAATTTAGAGGCGGCAGTTTGCACATTCCGTTGAGTCGAATAGAACCCGTAGGCTCACCTGTCCACCAGCACTAGGTCGTCTCGCAGCAGGGCACACTTGGCTTTAGGCCACATGACACACACCAGACTGCCTGCATCCAGCTCTTGGTCCTGATGCAGCGCATGGGCCAGCTGGTTCACCGTCTGACAACACACATGCACACAAATTAGAACAAGGTGCTGCTTAGTGTAATCCACTTACTCCATGGCCACACACACAGCTAGCAGGCTGTTCACTGAAAGTGGGTACATCTTCACAAAAAACACCATGACCACGCTGATACGAGTGCATCTGGTGCAGCAGAGTTACATAATTTTTAAACACCATGGACACGTTATTAGAAAAAGCTGTACGCAACAAAGCATTTATCAAGCCAATATCAAACAGATGAAGGTCCACCACAAACTGTGTATGGAATGGAACAAAGTGTTTCTAACAGCATACCTGCAAGCTCTAATAATCTCTGCCAGTAAGTGTGAGACTCAAATACTCAGTCATAGCAGCACAACACAAAGCTACTACCATATTAGTGTGACTGATCTCCGCTACGAAATTAAAAACTGGCCATCACTGGATCTTCCAGCAGTGATCCAGGTTTATTAAGCACAAAATCAAGCATCTTCTGTGGCCATCTCAACCCACAAATCTAAAAACAGTAAGATAAAGATCTAGAGAGATTCTGTAAACTGGTCTCAATTACCCGCTTTGTATTCTCCAACCTTTGAATATGTTCTTTTTTTTTTTTTTTGGTAAAAGTAAGTTGTACAAAGTATTGCATGCATTAGTGGTAATAATTTTGACAATTTTGATCCTCCGGTTGGCTGGGGACGAGGGGCCGCCAAGGACTTTCCTGCTTAGACTCAAGACCCTAAAGTGTCTGTGTAATCGGACTACTTAATGCCAATGACTCCAAGACCTATTAGTTTAGATAAATTAGTTTCATTTTCAGTTTATCATCTATGCCGCCCAAGGAGGTCGGGTCCCTTTTTGAGTCTTGGTCCTCCCAAGGTTTCTTCCTCATAACGCTTTTTCCTTGCCGCTGTCGCCCTAGGCTTGCTCAATTTGGGATTGGAAGTAGATATTAGGAGATAATCTAAAATTGTAAAGTTGCTTTGAGACAATGCTCCATTGTAAAAAGCACTATATAAATAAATCTGACTTGACGTTTGATAATGGTAAGGGAGTTGGTTAATTAGAACTGATTTTAAGAGTCTTTTACTGGTTTTTAAGTGCCTCCATGGTTTGTCTCGTCAGTACCTCAGTGACATGATTGTTAGGTACGTTCCACCGAGGGTCCTCAGATAAGCTAACAGGAACATGCTGGTCGTACCGACCACCCGGCAAAAGAGTGGAAAGAGGCTTTTCTTATTACTGCCCCAACCTTTGGATCTCTCATCCTGATGACCTGAGGACTCTGGACGATCTTAACATGTTTAAGAGGAGGGTTAAGACACACATGTTCGGGTTGGCTTTTTGCTAACGTTTTATCTGTTTAGATTTTTAAATATTTCATTTTTTTGTTGTTATGTATTCCTTTGTTTGTAACTATTTTATACGTATTTGTTTGT
Source organism: Ancistrus triradiatus (assembly GCA_025084515.1). Classification (NCBI taxonomy): domain Eukaryota; kingdom Metazoa; phylum Chordata; class Actinopteri; order Siluriformes; family Loricariidae; genus Ancistrus; species Ancistrus triradiatus. The sequence goes on from JAJAGP010001502.1 coordinate 26,871, forward strand.
TTTTACTTCTGCTAGTGTAAAGCACTTCGTAAAACACTGTTTGAAAATGTGCTACATAAATAAAGCTTTTTATTATTAATAATTTAAAAAGTTTTTTTTAAACTCTTGAGGAGGTTTTTCCATTTACTTCAATCAAAATTTGGATTTTTTCCTCAGTTTTTCAATGTGAAATCAAGCTCACTAAAATGTCAATATCTTTTAGCTCATTTTACTCATCTTTACCAGGGGGGGGCAATACTTGTGGAGAGCACTGAATACACTGTATTTAAGCAATAAATACATGCCGCAAACAGGAGCCGAAGACGAATGCTCTAGATCATCAGAGTCATCATGTTATTGGCAACACTGCATGACTGAGTGTTCTTAAAAATAAAACATAAAAAAAAGAGAGAAACAAAAAACAAAGACACCCTGAATTTCGTACTGAATATGCCTCAATACTGACAACACCTTCCGCCCAAAAGTAGGGTAAAAATCCCAGGTCCAATCCCAAATTGAGCAAGCCTAGGGCAACAGTGGCAAGGAAAAACTCCCTAAGTGTTATGAGGAAGAAACCTTGGGAGGACCAAGACTCAAAAAGGGACCCAACCTCCTTGGGCGGCGTAGATGATAGATCTAAGAATGAAACTAATAAGTCATGGAGTCATAGTTCAAATAAAATGTGAAATATGCACATCGGCATTAAGTAGTCCAATACACAGAGTCACTCTAGCATCCTGAGTCGAAGCAGGAAAGTCGTTGGCGGCACTTCATCCGATCAACCTCCATTTGATTTAATGACTGAGGTCTTAATTATTATACATTTCAATAAATAAAAATCTGTCTTTGGACATTATGGCCATGAACAGCCAAACAATGTAGTTTCACAAGCAGAGGTGGGAGTTTAAAAGCAAAAGTCCGTCTTCAGTATTCCTGCTCATGTTTGGACTAGAGACTGTTCTAACTTGGTTGATGCGTTTAGAGACTCTTCTGTGCAAGTTACATGCGTTTGGGTTAATGACTTTCAACTATTTATTCATAACAAGCTGTAAACAGAGTTCATAAGTATGTGTGCCTGTATTATAGTAAGCAGTACTCCTTTGTTTGTGCCCCCACTACCTGTATATTCTCTCTCGCCTATATATGAACTGGTTCAGAGTCTCTGTTTCATCAGGCTGATCTGTGTTGTTTGTAATATTGTCCATCAACGCAAAGCAAAAGTATCAGGTCCATTATGCCATCCTCTTGTGTTATGGCTTTCCCTACACGGGGCTGTAATAGCACATTACAGTATTGTTCATAATTATTGTGAATTTCCATCAGTTACAAAAGTTTTGGCAGGTGTAGAACAGTTTAGGCTTCCACGTGTTTTCAGCGGTATATATGACACATTTATGGATCAAATATCGTTTGCAATTGTCTGGTCAATGTCTATATCAGTATTAATATATAAAAGCACTATAATGAAATATAAACATTTCTTATACTTGGAAATCAAAAGTGCTTTACTTTTTGAATGTGACATTCTCAGGCTCTGCAGCCCAGCCTGAATGCAACAGGATGCAGAATGCATCTTATCAGACTAATGCGGGGTATAACCAGCACATGCTGCTTGGCAGGAATAACCTGCACTGTTTGTTAGATCCCAACACCAACCCAGTCTCACATTGTACCACGCATGATGTCCTAAACTAGATCCAAAAATCCTGCAGAAAACCATTACTAGGGTTTCAGAATGCAGCAGAGATCTGAGGGAAGACCAGGGGAAATCCACTCAGCTAAGAGGTCGTGTGAAACATTAGGTCTCTCTGACCTCTTCATGGGACACAGGGTTAGGGTTCGAGTTACAGACCAGTTGGTTTAATCATTATTCTGTAGACCGTGCAGTCGAGCGAAGAAGAAATGGCTTCCCCTGCTTCAGTGGCTCAAGAGGTGTACGCATGTATCAGCCAGAAACAGAAACTGTGTTTCATTGTGGCTATGCTATGTTTAGACGACGATGGGGGCTACAGGGCAATGTCATCGAGTCAGCATGTGCTGATACTGCTTATAAAGGACACACAACTTTCATGGGTCCTGCAGTGGATCACGTAGACAAGTTATGGCACCAAGGCTCAGATAGCAAAAACAAACATGGTAATGCGACAGCTCTGAGCCCAGACTCACGTGGGACTAAATATAGACCGGTCAACCAACTTCAAGGGCAGAACTGCCCAGTGTTAAGTCAGACTAGATGAGTGCCAGATATTAGTGAAAGCAGGACAATGGCTGGTATAAACCAGTGGTGGCCAAACTTTTTTCCTTGGAGCCCCTCCTATGAGTAACTATGAAATGCCACACCCCCCCAGCCCACACCCACACAGACCAAAAGAATAAAGTGATTCACTGAAAAAAGGCTATTGGCAAAATTAAAATAAATTCTAGCTGTTTTCCTTTTCTCTTGGGTTCAATTTATAGCTTTTCATTTTCCTTTTTTCGTTTTGGCTTCCTTTCTCTTGTCAAGAGAGCAAAACATTTAGCTAAAAATCAAACATATAAAGAGTTTTTTTTGACCGAGTGTGTTGATTTTATTTTATTTTATTTAACATGTGCAAATTGTATTTTGACAAACTCAGAGCACCTCAGAGAAGACAAAGCCTCACACACCCCCTGTTATGTTTGCCCCCCAATGGGCCCAGGTTGGGAACCATGGTTCTCAACCATTTACAACACTGTCTCAATTGCAAGTCCTCCATTAATAATAATTTTTATCAATTTTATGAGTTAGAACTGAGTACTATGTGACACACTACAAAAACAACTGTCGGCCAAAACAAAAACTGAAATTTTAAATTCACTGAGCCACAAAAAAAAAAAAAAAAAAAAAAAAGGTTGTTAAGGACACTAGAGATAAGCACAGTTTAACGTCCATCCGATCAACGTTCGTTTGGCCGAAGTCTTACAAATTACACTAATTAAGCAGACTCAAAACAGCAACGGCACTGTACAGTGCTACCTGATGTATAATGTTGCAGTATTCAGTACTGTACTGAAACTTCAATTACCATATTTACTTAAAAATCATTACATATACCCATGCTTAATTATTGGCAGCATATTATTACTGTTTTGGTGCACTCAAGTGCAGTGCATTTTGCTTCCTGGGTGGGAGTTAAAGACCAGAAGTCCTTCATTCACTCTAAAGCCAAATTATTCTGATCTTCCGTGTTTTATGTAGTTCTGTCTACCCATACATTTTTGGCTTCCATCAAACAAAACTATTAGGTCCATCATACTATCCTCTTCAGTGTTACAGATCTCCCACACACAGGGTCATAACCCTACTGTACTTTCTGCAATTATTTTGAATTTCCATACATTAAAAAAAGGTTTAGCAGGTGTAGAACAGATTTTTCTTCAGCAGTATCTCTGAGGCATTTACGTACCATTAGCATGCAGTTTGTGTGAAAAATGCTCTTTATATTTACAGTGGGGCAAAAAAGTATTTAGTCAGCCACTGATTGTGCAGGTTCTCCTACTGGACATGTAGGAGACTGGCCTCCTCGAATAAGTGAGAGCACTGAAGATGGAACATGGCCCAAACACACCGCTCGGGCAACAAAGGAGTGGCTCCGTAAAAAGCATTTCAAGGTCCTGTAGTGGCCTAGCCGGTCTCCAGACCTCAACCCCATAGGAAATCTGTGGAGGGAGTTAAAAGTCCGTGTTTCCCCAAAACATCACTGCTTTTGAGGAGATCTGCATGGAGGAATGGGTCAAAATACCAGCTACAGTGTGTGCAACCCTGGTGAAGACTTTGACCTCTGTCATTGCCAACAAAGGTTATGTTACAAAGTATTGAGTTGAACCAAATTTATTGACCAAATACTTATTTTCCACCATAATTTCACAATTAAATTCTTTTAAAAATCCTACAATGCGATTTCCTGGATTTTTTTTTCTCATTTTGTCTCTCATAGTTGAAGTGTACCTATGATGAAAATTACAGACCTCTCTCATCTTTCTAAGTAGGAGAACTTGCACAAGGCTGACTAAATACTTTCTTGCCTCACTGTATATTACAACAGCATAAAAAGACTCCACTTTGTGATTAATCATGATTATCATGATAAACCTGGTTACATTTATGCCTTTAAATAACTGAATAATTTCCCAGCACTATTTATAACCTGAATCATATTTACTGTTACATTTCTGCTTCAAACCTTTTGTCAAAGCTCATAACGAATGGAGTAATATGTGCCTAAGAAAAGTAAGTAGAAGAAAGTAATCCAGGTTTCAATCAAATAACATTCAAATTAAAAAAAACTATTTTTGCAGTTAACAACCTTCTGTAACTGAACTCTGGCTTGGTTAGAGTCAGTCTTTCACAGGCTGTGGTTGTGTACTTGGCACGTGACAACGTGCACGTGTGCATGCAGCTGAGAAGCACTCGTGTGTTTACCATTTGTGTACTTGTAGGAACTTTCCACTACCGTGCCAGATGCTCATTAGTGGCAGAATTCAAACAGCCATGCTTAACCACATAGTACTATATTAAATATTTGTGTCACTCACTTTAACGCTCTTTCTTTCCTCCGATCCCTCTGTCAGCAGGAACGCCTCATTGCCATCAGTTCCTTCTACCCGCAGGAAGCAGTTGGTGGTATGGCCGATGCCTGACGGTAAGACTTTGTCCCACAGCATTGCGTTAATGACTGAGCTTTTCCCGTTGCTCGTCCTGCGGACACAACAAATCTCAAGATCACCACCCATGAGACAAGAACACTAACGTCAAAAGCATTAACGCTACAGTGATATTCTCAATGAAAACTCACAGGACTACTCACACTGATGGAAACCAAATACTAGTTCTGGATTTAATACTAGCATAATTGTTCCAGAAGGCTTGTCGAGAACCGAAAACGATGAGCACCAAACAAATCTTGCCCATAAGGAATAATATAAATTGAATTAATCCGTTCCAGATCCCAGAAAATCCACACTAATCCACTATAAGGCATTATATGCATTAAATGGAGCTGTATTGTACACCCCAACAAATCCATCATAAGTTAAATGTAACATGTACCAAGGACTTAACATGGTCTATACTGTATAATAGCAGAGCCATTAAGACTTACATTAACCTACAGTCAGCCAAAATCATTAACACAAAGCTTATTTTAAGCTCATCAAGTGTTGACAAAATGTCATGTAGTGAGTGATAGATTGAAAGTGAAAGTAAAAGCAAAACACTTACTCTATTGGTGAACTCTAGGTAATAATGCCAGCTGCTCAGCCTGAAAGTTTTCCTTTTGGTTGGCTGTTATTACTAACCTTTTCAGGACCCATGAGGCCAAGGGCTATTGTGAATCTGAATCACTGTGTACTGCATCATGAATCGTGAATCAAGTTTCGGCTGAAACAACTCGTGCGACTCGACTCATGCAAGTTTACGCAAGTGCGCAGAGTACCGAGCGACACTCGAATTCGACGAGTTCCGAGGTACCACTGTACACAGATATACAAGCTAGAGATGCACCAAAATTTTAGCCAACAAAAAAATTTCAGCTGATAACGACACTTTCAGTTTAAGTATGAAAGGCGACACATTTTTGACAGAAAAACTTCGTTAGACTGGGTCAGAGAGCAGAGGCCAGTGCAGATAGTGAGCAAACAGAGCTTAGGGAACAAAGGGCATGGCATTTACATAGTATTTAAGTGTGCGCTTCATTGGTCTGCACTTGCCTTTCTGAGCTTGGAAATGCCTTTCTGTTCGCACGATTTGGCCGCCCACAAGGTCTCCATGGAAGACACTATTTAAATGCCAAACACACCCGAACCGCTTTATACAAGGGGTTGAAATAGCAAAGGATGTGATTAACCAAGAACAGACAGGAGTAACCGGTATCCCCAGCAGCACAGGGTCGAGTCGGGGGGCGTGCAAGGGAGGGAAATAAGGAACAGAAACTATTTCGGACCTTATATGGCCTCAGCTCCTAACTGTCTGGTGGACCTGCACAATTTGACAACATGCCTGGCATACATGCTGTTTCTAACAAAAGTGACTCATGAAATGAATGCCAAGTGCCGGGCGATACCTCAAATCAATATCACGATTAACTGAACATGTTAACTCGATTACGATTAATTAACGATTATTTAATTTTTGTCGTTGTTTTTGTGCTCATAGGTCACTGTAAATAGGCTCAACTATAAAAACTCGGATACTTTTTCTAATTAAAGACTGCATATCGATATGATTCTAAAACAACTGAGGGAAACACACAGACGAACTATTTAGGGTTATTTACTGAATATTTCATCCAACTGAAATCCTTTGTGATTTGGTAGGATGTGGCATCATTGGTTAATTCTTGCCATTTTCTTGAATCTTTTTCATATTGTGTAGCATTTGCAAACACACAGTGGGAAACGTATTACGAACTTTTTTTTAAAAGCAGAATTATACAAAAAAAAAAATTTCAAAACCGAAATAATCGACATGGGACTGTGGTATCCTAGCGGTTAACGTACTGGACTATGGACCAGAAGGTCCAGGGTTCAAATCCCACCTCTGCCAAGCTGCCGCTGTTGGGTCCTTGAGCAAGAGCCTTAACCCACAATTGCTTGGATTGTGAGACTGTATCAATTGTAAGTCGCTTTGGAGAAGGGCGTCTGCTAAATGCTGTAAATGTAAGATGTCGGTTAATGGTTCTGAACGTCTGTTTTGATTAATTTTCCAATATTTTCCCAGCCCTATGAACATCTTGCATTAAACACTCTTTCATCCGTCTGCAATGTTAAATTTGACAGCAGATTTTTATTTAATTTTAGTCACAATTTAGTCAGCAGAATTCTTGACATCAAATGAGAAATGTGTCCATATATCGACTCTCCTCTTTCTCCCAAGAATTACAACCGCTGTCTTATTAAATTAATAAACGTCTCAACGACAAAAAACTAGTACGAGTGAACCCTTGGGACATCTGCTGACAGAAAAGAGAATGACAGTTTGGACAAAATGGTTAATGAGTGCAGGAACAATGAGAAGCACCTAAACTGCCATTTGAGTGTAGCTTACAGCTCATTAGTGCATTCTCTTAGGCTTTGACTCTCTCACAAAGAGGAGGAACAAGTCTTCTACTGTTGGTTCAAGAAATATGCAACAGATGAGTAAGCCTCATGCACTTTCTGGACCCCGCCCTATACAAAGTCCTTGCATGCAAGCTATAATGAGTTTCAACAAGTGTGCAACAACAAAAGTGAAGGAACAATGTGCACTCTTAACTTTGCAGTGGGAAACGGACGTGACCACATACCTGCCAAAAAACACCACTTTCATGTGCCTGCGGGACAGCACCTCGCCGATCCCTGCCACCTTAGACAGGTATCCCCGAACCTCAGCGACCTGCTCCTCTGTTGCGACTGGATCCAGCTCCTCATTGCTGTAGGTGTCTGTTACACAACACACAACCGCATTTAAAATGCCACAGTGTTAAGGAGCAATTCATTGTTAAAGGCTCTAGAGCTTAGAGAAGCGAAATATGGTAGGCATGCTCAGACACTTTAAAGCTGTTTCAACGCCCACACCCACAGGTTCCACTTGTCAAGGTTATCCATGATATTTTATTTCATTGTCAAGCATTTTTAAAGCTGTTAATCACATTTTCTCAGCTTGACCCTGTAAAGCCCTGTAGTTAGGGACCTTGAATGAAATGGCCCCTATCCCCTACATTCTACATAGCATATAGGAATGTTAAGGTCAGCAAACAAACTTGGGCAGTGCCATACTTAATCACAAGCCCTTACAAGTATGAATTAACACTTTGTACTTATTCCTGGTACACTATGAACTTCTTAGCTCTTTCTGCTTGGTTCACCACTCTGGTAACAAGCACACGATGTCAATGAGACGCAGAAAACATCTACACTCTTGCCAAATACTGCAAATTGTTGTGCTTTAAAGTGTATACCAGCATGCCCACTTTGTCTTATAGGAGGAAATGTTTGGTTTGTCATCATTGGGGTCACCATAAGACAATGACATATACCCATCGATCACTTTATTAGGTACACCTCCTTGTTTCTACACTTACTGTCCATTTCATAACTTCCACTTGCCATATTGAAGCGCTTTGTGTTTCTACAGTTACAGTTCTAATGGTCAGGAACCCCCAGAACCAACACAGATCAGGTCCTATTTGGATGGTGGATTGTTCTAGGCACTGCAGTGACACTGATGTGGTGGTGGTGTATTAGTGTGTGGCATGAGTGGACCAGACAGCAGTGCTGCAGGAGTTTTTAAATACCTGTGTCACTGCTGGATTGACAATGGTCCACCAGCCAAAATTGTCCAGCCACCCAAGCACTGATGAAGGGTTAGAATTGCAAAAACAGATGAGCTAGTATCCCTGACTTTACATCTACAAGGTAGATGAGTGCACAGTGTTTATAAACTCCAGCAGCACTGTTGTGATCCACTCCTACCAGCAAACATTAACACACCATCACCACATCAGTGTCACTGCAGTGCTGAGAATGATCCAAACCCAAATAGTACCTGATCTGTGGGGGTCCTGACCATTAGAGAACAATAAAGACGACAAACAAAAGTATGTAGAGAACCAGAGAACCAAAGTGCTTCTATATGGTAAGTGGAACCGATCAGCTGGACGATGAGTGTTGAAACAAAGGTGTACCTAATAAAGCGACTGCAAACCAGACTAATAGTTCTTAAGGGGAGTCCATGGAAAAACCTGCTCCTGCTTCAACACTGACTAATCTAGACTTTGTCACTACTTAATCCCTTAGAGAGGAAAATCTTGGCATCCCTGAAGGCGTTACATAACCTTTCTATTTCAGCCTTATAACCTAGCAAATACTAAGGGAAAGCAGATCCTTCAATACCCACATTAACTGCATTTATATGGCAGTTAAAAGCAAGGCATGTCTGGGATTACTCACCCTCTAAGAAGGCAGAGCTCTCTTTGATGTAGGCGCCAAGCTGCTCGAAGATGCCGTTGATTTTCTTCTTGGCGGTGACGAAGTGCTTGAGTGGGGAGGCGTTCACCTCGGCCATGAGTCGCTTGTCCTTTTTGCCAATTGCACTCGTGTTGTGTCGGGGAAAAACCAGAGACATTGCACTGATGACAAAGGAGAAGTACCGTTACAGCATCTGCAAGAATAAACCGATCCTATTTCGCTCTGTGGCCTATATCTGATATGTACTTCTTTGTCTTTGTCTGTTTGGTTTATTTAACGTCTCACTAGGTTACTACAGAGGTGCTTGAAAGTTTGTGAAATCTTTAGAATTTTCTATATTTCTGCATAAATATGACCTAAAACATCATCAGATCCCTGGGATGTTGGTGGGTTTCCTCACATTAACTGATCGCTTCAGGTCCTTCCATAACATTTTTATTGGATTAAGGTCAGGACTTTTGACTTGGCCATTGCAAAACATTAACTTTATTCTTCTTTAACCATTTTTGGTAGAACGACTTGTGTGCTTAGGGTCGTTGTCTTGCTGCATGACCCACCTTCTCTTGAGATTCAGTTCATGGACAGATGTCCTGACATTTTCCTTTAGAATTCTCTGATATAATTCAGAATTCATTGTTCCATCAATGATGGCAAGCCGTCCTGGTCCAGATGCAGCAAAACAGGCCCAAACCATGATACTACCACCACCATGTTTCACAGATGGGATAAGGTTCTTATGCTGGAATGCAGTGTTTTCCTTCGTCCAAACATAAGACTTTTCTTTTAAACCAGAAAGTTCTATTTTGGTCTCATCCGGCCACAGACCATTCTTCCAATAGCCTTCTGGCTTGTCCACGTGATCTTTAGCAAACTGCAGACGAGCAGCAATGTTCTTTTTGGAGAGCAGTGGCTTTCTCCTTGCAACCCTGGCACGCACACCATTGTTGTTCAGTGTTTTTCTGATGGTGGACTCATGAACATTAACATTAGCCAATGTGAGAGAGGCCTCCAGTTGCTTAGAAGTTACTCTGGGGTCCTTTGTGACCTCACCAACTATTACAACTATTACCTTGCTCTTAGAGTGATATGTTGGTCGACTCCTGGGGAGGGTAACAATGGTCTTGAATTTCCTCCATTTGTACACAATCTGTCTGACTAAGGATTAGTGGAGTCCAAACTCTTTAGAGATGGTTTTGTAACCTTTTCCAGCCTGATGAGCATCAACAACTCTTTTTCTGAGCTCCTCAGAAATCTCCTTTGTTTGTGCCATGATACACTTCCACAAACGTGTGTTGTGAAGAGCAGACTTTGATAGATCCCTGTTTTTTAAATAAAACAAGGAGCCCACTCACACCTGATTGTCATCCTATTGATTGAAAACACTTGACTCTAATTACACCCTTCAAATTAACTGCTAACCCTAGATATTTTCGTATCATTTGTTTAACTGGGTTCTCTTTATCTACTTTTAGGACTTGTGTGAAAATCTGATTATGTTTTAGGTCATATTTATGCAGAAATATAGAAAATTCTAAAGGGTTCACAAACTCTCAAGCACCACTGTATATGGTGATGCTACAATAAAACATTATCTTTACAATTTTAAACCTTTGTTTCATGTAACTGAACTAAGAAATTTGAATTGCAGGGAACTAAAAGAAGTTTTTTTTTTAATATTAAAAAAAAATGTTCATTTCATTGCAGTTTACACTTGAGAAATAAAAAAATAGTAAGAAAAACTAACTGCAGACCCCATATCGTGAATCAAATTGTGTATCGTTACACCCCTAGAGATGAGAAATTCATAACAAGCAGCCGGCTTACAAATGTGGGTTGAAAAATTCATTCTAGACAAAAGAGCTCACCTACTCAAGGTATTTTGGGTACAGCCAGTGGGATATGTAAAGAGTCTAGTTATTACAAACCTACATTTAGCAATAAGGAAAAGAAATAAATACACGAGAGAACTAAAAATATGAAGACATGACTGTACAGCAAGATAGCCACTGTGAAAATGAAACATCATACAGTTCCCACACATGCATGTACTGTTCCAGCTAGAACTTTCTGTACAGTGTTAAGTACTTATTGTGTAAAATGCTGCATCCTCAAAACTGTAAACAATGCAGAGTCTAAACTGTTTGGGTTTGGCTTTTTGGAAGGGGCAAAGACCCAGATGGGATTCGCTTGCTCACTTTATTGACATTCCAAAATGTCAAATAACCATAGGTACGATAGCTACCATGACTGCTCTGTATGTACCTATTTCTACAAGACACTCCGGGTGCAGTTTTAAAAGTTAACTAGGCCGAACACAATCATAACATTTGAACTGATGACCAACTGTCCTATTGAGAAATACATGTACAGGCCTCATTTGATTACTCAATATGTAACTCTTACAAACCTTCTAAGGTCATAATGTAGTAACATAAAAGCAATGGTAGTTAAGAGTACTGCCTACCAAGCATAATGAGATTCTTATCAGGTTGAGATACTCTCACCAGCCACTTTAATAGGCAATCCAGTTCAATGGCTCGTTAACACAAATATCCAATCACATGGCAGAAACTCAACACATTTAGGCATGTAGACATGGATCAGAATTGAAAAGAAAGGTGTATTTCACAAACTGCTGATCTACTGGGATTTTCTCACACAGCCATCTCTAGGGCTTACAGAGAATGGTCCAAAAAAGGGAAAATATCCAGTGAGGGCAATTCCCTGAGCAAAAATGCCTTGCCAGAGATCAGAGGACAACAGAAAGACTGATTTGAACTGATGAAAAGGTAACAGTAACACAAATAAGTACTCATCACAAAAAAGGTATGCAGAGGATCATCTCTGAGCATACAACACGTCAAACCTGGAAGCAGATGGGCTACAGGAGGAGAAGACGAAACCAGGTGCCACTCCTGTCATGAAAGCATGGATCCATCGTGCCTTGTATCATCAGTTCAGGCTGCTGGTGATGTAATGGTATTGGCACACTTTGGGTCCCTTAATTCCAATCGAGCATTGTTTAAACACCACAGTCAACCTGAGTATTGTTGCTGACCATGTCCACCTTTATGACCACAGTGTATCATCTCGAACTGTTCTCTTGAACACGAGTTCACTGTACTCAAATGGCCTCCACAGTGACCGGAGCTCAATCCAAGAGCATTTTTGGGATGTGGTGGACTGGGAAATTTGCAGCCGACAAACCTGCAGCAATTTACATTTACATTTAGAGCATTTAGCAGACGCCCTTATCCAGAGCGACTTACAATTGGTACAATCTTACAATCCAAGCAATTAAGGGTCTTGCTCAAGGATCCAACAGTGGCAGCTTGGCAGAGGTGGGATTTGAACCCTGGACCATCAGCTTGAATAGATACTCCAGCTTTTTCAGCCTGATCTTTATCCAGTGCAACTGAAGTACACAGATGATTCCAGATAATTAGTTTGACCTTCACTCCCTGGCTAGTACCGGGTTGGACCCCCTTTTGCCTCAGAACTGCCTTATTCCTTTGTGGCATAGCAACAAGGCCCTGGAAACATTCCTCAGAAACTTTGGTCCATATCGACATCGTAGAGTCCAGTCCAGTACCTTAACCGCTAGGCTACCACAGTCCCACAATTGTGTGATGCTACGATGTCGATATGGACCAAGGTCTCTGAGGAATGTTTCCAGCTCCTTGTTGCTATGCCACAAAGGAATAAGGCAGTTCTGAGGCAAAAGGGGGTCCAACCAGGTACTAGCAAGGTGTGTGGCCAGGGAGTGAAGGTCAAACTAATTATCTGGAATCATCTGTGTACTTCAGTTGCACTGGATAAAGATCAGGCTGAAAAAGTTGGAGTATCCATTCAAGCTGATGACACGACAAGCTCTTTAGAGTTTCATTCAACCTGTAATCTCAATACACACTAATCAATACATCGATGTGCCTTAGAGGAACACGAACAGCATTAGCCTTATAATGCTTTGCTTTGAATAGGTGAGTGTTCTAAAAATACTTTAACAGGAATAAAGTATTTGCTGCCTACGCATTGTAGAGGTCCCCAAGCCTCTTTAACAAGACAACATGGAAAGCACGTAAATGTTATATAAATCAGAACCAAAAACCATTAGCAGAAAGCGTGTTGCTCACGGAATCGTGGACTTACCTCACAGTCCAGGAACACTCTGCGATTAGATAAACAGAAACAATTCCACCACAAAGGCGGTCCGGCGGCGTGACCGTTCACCTAATTACCAGTTACATCCGCGATCAAACACGATCCAAAAGCAAAACCGCCATATCCAGAAAGTCTACCTTAATACTCGATCCGTATGACCAAACCCTGCTGGTCTAGCGGGTCACAAAGTCACGGTGTGCACTGCTTTCCACTCCGAGAAGGACATCCACATAAGTCCGATCTCAATGTCACAGGCACCGCTCTGTGCTCCGGCAGGCTGAACACAGACCGAAGCTTTTCCCCTGAGCTACACTCACTTCACTACTATATAATCTTCTCTGATCTATTACAGAGATCTCCGATAACCCCGATCGTATATAAACTCGCTTCTCTGCTTCACCTCACGCCTCACACACGCGTTTTGCTTCGTCCCGGCGTGTAGCGCACGCAATTCCGCAATACTGTGGTAATGAATATAGTGAAGTCTGATTGGTTAAGAAGGATAGACCTTCTGTCTGTCAACGGAAAGGCCCGCCCTTGTCCCGCCCCCTCACACAACCACAAGAATGAATCCTTGAATCCAAGCCCTTTGTTTTGTATAAAATACAATATTGAAATAAATGTTATCAAATCAGCGCAATACAATTTTCTATTAATTAACTTTTCATAATTGTAAATAAAGTTATACATGTTTGTCGTACTTAACATCCACGATACCAATGGCGTCAGTAAAAAATGTATCACTTATTGTAGGACTGTGGTAGCCTAGTGGTAAAGGTACTGGACTATGGACCAGAAGATCCATGGTTCAAATCCAATCTCTGCCAAGCTGCCACTATTGGGTCCTTGAGCAAGGCCCTTAACCCACAATTTCTTGGATTGTAAGCTTGTATCAGTTGGAAGTCGATCTGGATAAGGGTGTCTGCTAAAATGCTATAAATGGAATTCACGGAGGTTAAAAAAAAAAAAAAAAATTCATTTTTAACCTTGATGGCTGCGCAGAACACTACTAGGCACTACATTTCCCATAATGCCCCAACATATTTCCAAACGCTTTAAAGGCCAGTTTCCTTCGGATTTTCACATAAAATAACAGGCAACAGCAGATACTTAAAATAAAGTCAGACAAGATAATGAAATCTCATATTTATACGTTTTGGAAATTAAAAAACTGTACAACCTACCTGAAAAGGCATCAGTTATTTTAGCCAAAAAAATATGTAATTAGTACAAAGATATTGTGTTAATTTGTTCTTTATTTCTCATCCATAACGAAGTAACGCGCATATTAGTGTTAAATCACTTAATGTACAGTATTTAGTGTTTAACAGACTTATTTTTATGCACGTGTCCCTATGGCTAATTTGCAAGCTCCACCCCTCTTAATTCAAGTAGTCTAGAAATGCCCCTACACTATACGTTCTGACAAATTGCGCATAACGCGATCTGGACGTTATCCGAACACCTTATTATACACCGTACTTAGCACTGCTATATAGGACACTGCATTGTCCTGGTATTGACTAAATAGCCAAGATACTGCAGTGTTTCCCATGGATTCATTCACAAAATATCAACACCGACTATCACATATTGATTTTCTTTTTTCTTTCCGATTTAAAATGAGTAAAATCTTATTTCACTGTAAAGCTGCATGCAGTGCATTGATTCGCTCAGTGTGTGCTTTGCTGGTACGATTGGATCAGACACAGTAGTCTGTTTACTCACAGTCCACTTTATTAGATTCGTTCGCGTTATTGTTTCATCTTGTACATGTAAAGTCAGAGATAGTAGCACATCTGTTGTTGCATAGTTTGTGTTAGTCCTCTAATCCTTCATCAGTGCTCACAAGATGCTGCCTGCAGTATGCTAGTGGCTGGACATTTTTGGCTGGTGGACTATTTCCAGTCCAGCAGTGAGATTGGAGTGGTTTAAAACTCCAGCAGCACTGCTGTGTCTCTGATCCATTCATACCAACAGAAATCACACCGATACACCACATCAGTGTCACTGCAGTGCTGAGAATGATTCATCACCCAAACGGAATCTAATCTGGTTGTCCTGACCATTAGAGACCAGAGTAAAGTGGACTAACAAATTATGTAAAGAAACAGATGGACTACAGTCTGTAAAAACAAAAAAACAAAAAACAAAAAAAAAACTACAAAGTCCATCAATATTAGAAGTGGATAAAAACAGACAAGGATTGCAAGTGTATATATATATATATATATATATATATATATATATATATATATATATATATAAATATAATTACGAAGTTCACGTTAAATAGCGCAGAGCTTTGAGCTTGTATTATAATAAAGATTAAGTCCGCTAGCTAGATGATTAGCTATAGCAACTTACCACAAACGGCAGGTGGCTATGAAAAATGGCCAGGCATATTGGTCCAAGAAAAATGCTTTATTCCCAAAGAATTGTGAATAAAAATAACGTATAAATGTATTAAAGCGAGCTCTTCTGGATGGCTTAGTAATGACACCGAGTGACAGTGATCCTACATTAGCAGGCTAAGCTAATCTGAGCTCGGCTAATCGATTTCGTAATAAAAGCAGATACGCAACATATGATCACCCACGCCTAATGAAGAACACCGTAATGTCCCAACGAGTCTGACAAATGAATTATTAAACGCTAACTATAGTCTTATAACTCGGCATTGCGCTGTCACTCCCACTTCTGTACATGACAGTTGTTTTCTTCTGGCTTTTTTCCTTCAACGTTACACAGAGCGTTGCTGCCACCAACTGAGTCTGGAATGGCGCAGCTGAAGCTCGTCTACTCATTTGGAGACAAAACATTGACACTCCTGGCCAAAAACAGTGGCCAAGCGCAAAATGGAAAAACATTAAAGTATTAATGGTCTTAACGAAATCATTAGCAACAAACTTAGCTAAGAAGGGAGAGCTTATTTATTTGACTGATTTAATGCTTAAGTGTGAGGAGACTAGGAGGCAGCTTCTACGGGAAGAAGAGTTCATGTTCTGCTCACTGTCGATGACGTTAATGAGTAGTTAAAACCTTTCCAGGATAGTTTGAGTTTAATGTGACACAAAATAAACTCTATAGGGCTTAATTTAACGTGAGCCTGGTGAACTTGTTCTCAAATCCCTCACTTGTTTCAGGTGTGGGCAGAACCATTATTTTGTTGTCTTAAGAAAACACTGTGCACTGGTAGCCTAGCGGTTAAGGTACTGGACTATGGACCAGAAGGTCCAGGGTTCAAATTCCACCTCTGCCAAGCTGCCTCTTTTGGCCCACAGTTGCTTGGATTGTAAGATTGTATCAATTGTAAGTCGCTCTGGATAAGGGTGTCTGCTAAATGCTGTAAATGTAATATAAATGTAAAACAGCGTCAAGAAGCAAGCCTTTCTGCCATTTTCTCCCTTACCCCAAGTCATCAAACTTTTCACCAGTGGTGGAAGAAAGTACACAACTTTCATTTCTTAAGTCAAAGTAGAGATACTACTGGTCAAATGTTACTTCGATTCAAGTGAATGTTGTACCACCGGATTTTTACAAAGTATTGAAGTACTTGCTTTTAATAATACTCAAGTATTACAAGTAAATTCCTAGGCCATTGCTGTGTTGTAATACTGCCACAACACTTTCAATACTTAAAATACTCAATACCCCTAATAACTCAATAATTCCTCTTTCTGAGGAATCATGAACTTGACATGACACTACTATACTGGATCTTAATAGGCTGTCTTTGTCAGTGCCACCATTTGATAGAAATGTAGAGTGTGGATCCAAGAAGTTGAATCTGTTCATCTGGACATAGATATCTATGTCCAGATGAACAGATTCAACTTCTTGGATTTTCTTACCTGGATCATTGAGCATGCATCAAGACGTAGAGTGTGGAGTGAAAAGTACAATATTTGTCTTTAAAATGTAGTGAAGAAGTCATACGTTTGCAAAACACATAATACTCTGGTAAATTATAGATACTCAAAAAGCGTACTTAAGTCCAGTACTCAAGTAAATGTACTTCGTTATTGCCCACCCCTGCTTTTCACTGTATTCGGTGTCTTCACCACCTTCAAAGCCCTGAGGTGAATTCTGGGGTTTAGTAATGCCCCCTCCCCGATCAATAATTCCTGCTCACAGCATCCCTGTTGTTTTTGTTTTGTTTTGTGTTTTCTCCTGGCTGTTAGATTTGGTCAAAATTACTATTGTATTGTTATTATATGGTTTTGTAATTGTGGTTGGGTACTGTGAAAGGAGGAAGGCAGAGCTACTGGTTCGCTCACCAATAAACGTTCAGCTCTCGCCAGCACGGAGCCATGGAGTAAGGGCTGTAAGAGAGCCTGTTAAAGAGTCTTACAGATAAAATAGTGGTGTCTAGATGGGATTAGTGCACTGTGTAAAAAAAAAAAAAAAAGCACTGTGGGTTGACTCGCACTGGTGTTTTTCTCTGAGCTTGGAGTCCCTTTAGCATACTAGCTCCACTGTTCAAATATTTAAAAGCGAGGTAAATGTGTTAGGTGTAATAATGAGAGACATTGTTTACTTGAATATAATTTCAGTTAAAAATACATTCAAGGTACGATGTTTGGCATATTATATTATATATATACATATATGTATTATAATTTTGGCATTCCTCGTGTAGCATAATTTTATTTAACATAAAACCCTTCTCTTATGAAGCAATACTATGGGTGGTGTGAGCACGAAACGAAACCTACGCCACCATTTCAGATAATATACTCATCAGAAAGTTCAGTAAATAAGACAGAACTCAGCATCGTCTTTGGTCACAGCCAGTCTATCTGTATTTATTTCATACTCACCATAGTAAAATCACAAATATTTTTCACGTACTGGCACAAGACAAAACTAACTTCTATTGACGTGTCAGTAAACCCTGCAGGCATAAATCTAAAATCTTAAAGACAAACATGTAAAGAATAAAATTTCCATCAGCAATTTCTCAACAGTAGCACCTTCTGCTGGGAACAACAGACGTATCATTTGGTTATCCTTGACAAACGTAACTAAATACAAACGAAATAGGCAGACAGGCAACTGTGCATCTCACTTGAATCTGCATTAAAACTGTGGTGTGATTCTGAAAACAGATCAATAAATAAAAAAACCAAACTTCTTTGGTAAAGAGGTACATGCTTCATGCGTCAGCAGTCAAAGTACCTCTCATTCCAGATGTGTTTGTACGACAGTTACGGGGCAATGAAAGGCACAGTCTGTAGGATTTTCAATGCAAAGTCAAGCCGATTGTCTCTTTGGTCCTGCCTCAGCTCACACCGGACTTCCTGGATCTTTGGACTACAGAAAGTGATACAATTTCCTTTGGAGATCCACTCATGGGTCCACAAATGAGACAGAAATGTATCTGACACCTGCAGTGGTGGGCAGGCCTTCGTGGTAGTGTGTTAGGCGACCGGGGTGCATGAGGGCCCAGCCTTTCCGCGGGGCTTTTATCAAGCAGTCGTACCTGAGGAACCTGCAGCCTCCACCCTAATGAGGTGGAACAGCAATTAGTCTTAAGAAATTAGTACAGCTAAAAGACTTTATTGTATTTAAGCAATAGAACACACGACCTCAACAGTTTTTTTATAACAAAATAAAGAAACGAAATCAATCAAGTAAGCCTTGAACTGAATACTCTTTCGTGCTGACAAACACCTTCCGCCAAAAAGTAGGTCCACAACAAATGTGTTGTTGCTATGCAATGGTAATAATTCACTACTCTGCCTTAGCACCAAAAGCAGTTTAGTTTGACCTGAATATACCTAGAAATGTCGAGCACTGGTCATTTGAACGTTGTGACTTCATACTAGTAGTGGCGAGATGGATTTACCTACGCTACGCTACGCCACTGCACCACCGTGCCGCCCATAATGTTCTTTTTTTTTAAATGTTTATTTATTTATTTGTTTGGTGAATATTTGTGGAAAAATGTTCCAAAGGATCACAGTTACGAACTTATGAACGCTGGGAAAGGTAGTGAGTAAAAGCTTTGGTCGTTACAAAAATCATGTTGTTTTTGTTTGTCACTTTCAATACATTGTTTAATAAATTACATGAGAAGTTCAATACTTTGTTATAAAGTAAGCTTTGCGTTAATGGTTTTGACCAACTGTAGTTTAATGTAAGTGCTTTAAGCATGTTTAAGGTAGGCTATGTTATGTACAGTACATATAAAACTACGTTCAACCCATCGTAGTGTCCTAATAATAAGTAACATACTAGGTGAAGCACTGGGTGTGATGCACTTAAATAGAACAATTATACACACACTGTAAGCGCTAGGGGGCGCTACTCACTTGCCTGAATACACAGTCGTTTTGAGTACAGTACAAAAAGGTTTCAGATTTTATGGTCTAACAAGGAGAACGTCAGCACTTCTGCAGAGATTTTCCTTACTGCATTACAGTGACTGGGTTCACACCTCAGGTCTGATCTTACTGAAGAGAAGTTCATTTATTTGACAAACTTGTGTCTCACTGGAAAGTAGTTCAATTGATTAATAATTGTTGGCTTTATCACTATACTATTTCAAAACGTGCTTCTGTAGCAGTGTTTATTTTGACTTAGCGAATTTTGATTTAGTTTTGCTCATAGTCTTTTGACTAAAACGTAATTTAGTTTTAGTCATAATTTAGTCATCTGAATTGTTTTTAGTTTTAGTCGACTAATTATAATATGATTATAGTCTAACTCTACAGTAGATTCAGCTGATTAAAATATGAAATGTAAAGATTTCAATACGTACTTGTTTTTTTTAACATTTCCCTTGAATTATTTGAAATGAAACATCTACATGCATGCACGGATAATAACATTATACATTAAAGTTGTTATAACTCAAAATATCCAACAAAGACCTGCTTCAAACTTTGTGTGGACACTCATGAGATGTTGTAGAATCGAATCAAGTTAGAATAAATGATATATTATGAGCTTTATTAAAGATATAAGATCATTAAATCATATATATGTGCAATATCTATAGGCATGTATTCATAATTACAGTATAAAACGGAGTTATGTTACCCGAATACTCCTTAAAGATAATATGAACACTTTTTAGTCAAAGGAAAATGTATCCACGTCGCAAACTGGAAATATATTTTAATCCCCAAGTTATTTGCTGAAATATTGGCTTGAACATAACGAACTTAAAAGTGCGTTTGCAACGCACTACCGTAATACCGCTAAAATAGGAGCTCGCGCCATTTAGGTGCAGATAGCTTGACCACAGTTTCAGGACGACACGCATGCAGATGTCGTTTCAAGTTTGTTGTATTTTTATCGGATAGTCGCCACACATGTTTACAAAGAGTCTTGCGTTCCATTAAATGAGACATTAAATGAGAAATGTGCCAGTATATCGACTCTCCTCTTTCTCTCAGGTCTTAACATTGTCGAGCTGCTTTCATGAGAAACAGTACAGAGGCAACTTATACAGTCTTCCCATTGTTAGCCCTGTCCACACGAACACGGGTATTTTTAAAAACGTAGCTTTTTCTTTGCGTTTTGACCGTTCTCCACACGAAAACGGCGTTTTAGGTCACTGAAAACGGACTTTTTGGAAAACTCCTTCCAGGGTGAAGATTTTCAGAAACTCCGTTTTCAGCGTTGTCGTTGGACTGGGGAAACGGAGTTTTTTGCTTGTAACGTCACTTTGTGCGCCGTTATCTCCTTTGTTACATGAGGCGATTTTGTGCAATAGCGGACGTAGCCAAAATAGTGCCAGCTGTAACACTGCTGGCCGAACTTGTTACAAATCTACAAATACATTTACAATTATTACTTTTTCATTACACTGAAGAACAGAGGTGTCAGAATGCACTACGGAGGTCACTACTATATCCATTAGTGATGTGTCGGTCGCTACCGATCCGGCTCTAAGAGTCGGCTCGTTGAAATGAACGACGGGAGCCGGTTCCTGATTGTGAGCCGATTTATATATCTTTTAATTTATGTACATGTGGACAATATTGTACATTCCGACACATTGCTGCTTATTGCACTTCTTGTTCGATGTTAAACTACATTTCGTTGCGTTGTACTTGTACATGTGTAATGACAATACAGTTGAATCTAATCTAAAAAATATATATACATTATATATCGGACCTCTCGTTGGTGGGAGAGCTTTGAAAACGAAGTGGTTGTTGAAGAAGAATGGCGAGAAAATGTTCGTATGCATAGGACGTTGTTGTTGTCGTTGAGTGAGCTGCTTCGCCGGCAAATAGGACTGCTGGTTTGGCATTGCTCTTGACAGCGACTTTGTGCGTTTTTGCGTTTTCATGTGGACGAAGTTTTTTGTTTAAACTTCTTGTGTGGACGCGATGTTTTTTATAAACGAATTTGAAAACCCCCGTTTTAGAAAATACCCGTGTACGTGTGGACATAGCCTTAGATTAAACGTCTGCGTCTTACCACATTACTGATTGGATAGCTGCCCAACTTGTCCCGCCTTTCCACAAAACTAAATCAGATCTGATTGGATGTCGTCTCTGCTAAACATTTTCGTCTCGTTTTTATTCGTTGACAAAAGTGTCATTTCATTTCGTCCTAGTTTTTGTCGTTTTTCATTCATTTTAATTTAGTCATGTCTTGTTTTCGTTAGAAAAAAAAGGGTCGTTGAAGAAAACTATGACAAAATCATTCGTCAACGAAATTAACACTTCTGTAGTTTCATATATTGAAATAATAAAAGATTAAACTACTGCTACTTGGTCTTGACCTTAAGAACATACACTCACAGGCCACTTTATTAGGTACACCTTGCTAGTACCGAATTGGACCCCATTTTGAATTCAGATCTCTCTTAATTCTTTGTGGCTTAGATTCAACAAGGTGCTGGAAACATCCCTCAGATATTTTGGTCCATGTTGGCATGATAGCATCATTCATTTGCTGTGGATTTGTTGGCTGCACATCCATGGTGCGAATCTCCAGTTCCCCCACATCGCAAAGACACTGAATTGAATTGAATTGAGATGTGGTGACTATGGGGGCCATTTGAGTTCAGTGAAGTCATTGCAATGTTCAAGAAACCAGTGAGATGATTTCAGCTTTGTAATATGACACATAGAAGATGGTACACTGTGGTCATAAAGGGATGGACATGGTTAGCAACAATACTCAGGTTGGCTGTTGTGTTTAAACGATTCTCAGTTGGTACTCAGGGGCCCAAAGTGTGATTAGAAAATATCCCACACATCATTACACCACCAGCAGCCTAAACCGTTGGTTCACGCCAAATTGTGACCCTACCATCCAAACGTCGTAGCAGAAATTGAGACTCATCATACCAGGCAATGTTTTTTCAATCTTCCACGATCTTCTCTTGTCCAATTTTGGTGCATCCATATGAATTGTAGCTTCAGTTACCTGTTCTCACTGGTGGTAGCCCATCTGCTTCAAGGTTTGACGTGTTCAGAGATGTTCTTCTGCATACCGTGCTTGTAACAAGTGGTTATTTGAATTTCTGTTCTCCTTCTATCAGCTCGAACCAATCTGGTCTTGTGACCTCACCCAGAGAAATGTCGCTCACTGGACATTTTCTCTTTTTGGACGATTCTCTGTAACCCTAGACATGGCTGTGCATGAAAATACAACTAGATCAGCAGCGTCTGAAATATTCAGACCAGCCTGTCTGGTACCAACAACCATGCCATGATTAAAGTCACTTAAATCAAGTTTCTTCCCTGTTCTGAAATGCATTTAGTTGCTGTCATGTGATTGGCCAATTAGATACTTGTGTAAAGGAGCAGTTGAACAGGTATACCTAATAAAATGGCCTGTGAGTGTATACTGGTCTATTTAGCATTTTATCTGCATTCACTGTGTTACGTCCATCTTGAAAAGCCTTCGTTAATTACTGAGACACACCCATTTTGTGTGTAAAATGTAATAAAAACAGCACATAAAACTCACAAAGCAAGAATATTTGGCAAACATGTTGCCAAATAGACTCCCACTTACCTCATAGTCAATTCCTACTTGATTAAGGGCAATGTTTATAGTAAAAGTAGAGGCGTCGTGATGAGGCCTTAATGAGGGCTGTTCATCAGGCTTATACCTGACTACAAAAGCCAAGTCAAACTGAGCCTGAAAGAACAGACAAGATACAGATGTGAAAGAGGTCATGTAAGCTTTCACAAGTAAGACAGCGTTTTCCCAAGCTCTGGAATTGAGCTGATAGTCAACGTCTCTGCTATGAGACCATGTTAATAGTAAAAGTAGACGCATCATGAAGTTCAGAATACAATGTCGCTACGAAAAGCAAAAAAACCCTGGAGAAATCCAGGGATTGTGGTAGCCTAGCGGTTAAGGTACTGGACTCTGGACCAGAAGGTCCAGGGTTCAAATCCCACCTCTGCCAAGCTGCCAATGTTGGATCCTTGAGCAAGACCCTTAACCCACAACTGCTTGGAATGTAAGACTGTACCAATTGTAAGTCGCTCTGGATAAGTAAATGTAATCCAAGTCTATGTCTAGTCTGTAACAATTTCGGACATAAAAGTAGGAGGAACAAACAGTAAACAGGGTTTACCTTGGTGTAGTATCCAGGGAACATTTTCTCTGTGATAGGTGCAATATAATCCAAGAGGAACTTGTGCCACTCTCTTTCATAGTTTATTTGATTCATGTGAATGTCAATTGTGGGAACATTCTCATAGCCACCCTGGATCCGGGTGTCCTACAACACCAAAAACAGTCCATCAGGTTTCAGTTTAGCACTCAGTGCTAGTATGTGTTGCACTGAGTGCATTTACATGCACTTAATAATCCGATCATAGTCGGATTTCTGCAGTTATCTCATTATTCAATTGGTCATGTATACAGCATACTCCAATCTAGAAATCAGATTAAGAAATCCAATAAAAAGAGCTGGATTTTATCCCAATAATCGGATTACTCATAGCATACAGTATATCACTTTATATACCAGTTTCCTAATTATAATCAGTGTTTTCAGACTGCAAATGTGCGCAATTCTTCCGCCATGGTTGCCAAGTCTTCGTAATCTAAAAGCTTGGCTTTATTTTGCCTCTTTTTCCATTGACTTAAGTGGGGTTTTTTTCCCCTCACAGGATCTGGCAACCCCAGAATTAAACGTGCCACAGAATTAAAGGCAGCAAAACAGCTGTCGAACACTTTGTGGAGACTCTGTATATAGACACTGTATATACTCGAGAAAATGAATAATTTGATTATTTAATATTATAAAAAACTTGAATGATCGTGATCAGCGATCACTTAAAGGTTTGGTGAAATCAAATTGTAGAAAAACAACAGTAGAACTCAAGGATATGTTTAATGGTGAAAGTAAGAGCATTTCCATATGCACACAATGCAAAGAGATCGCAATGGATGTTGATTTAACAGCTGAATTGATTTAAGAAAACCACTTGTCAGTGAGGCTAACCAGCAAAAACAGCTTCAATTTGTTAGGAAGCATAAAGATTGGACTCTGGAGCAATGGAAGAAGGTCATGTGGTCTGATGAGTCCAGATTTACCCTGTTCCAGACTGATGGGCACGTCAGAGTACGAAGAGAGGTGACTGAAGTACAAGCCTGTGGGGGCAGTGCTATGATCTGGGGTTGCTGCAGTTGGTCAGATCTAGGTTCAGCAACGTTATGTGCCCAAAGAATGAGGTCAGCTGACTACCTGAGTATACTGACCAACCAGGTTAGTCCATCAATGGATTTTTCTTCCCTGATGGCACGGGCATATTCCAAAATGACAATGCCAGGATTCATCGGGCTCAAATTGTGAAAGAGTGGTTCAGGGAGCATGAGACACAGAGTCCAGACCTGAACCCCATTGAGAATCTTTGGGATGTGCTGGAGAAGACTTTGCACAGTGGTTCAAATCTCCCACCATCAATACAAGATCTTTGATTGAAAAACTTCTGCAACTCTGGGCAGAAATAAATGCTTGTGGAAACGATGCCATAGAGAATGAGTGCCGGAATCAAAGATAAATACTGTACAAAACTGAGTTAACTCTTAAGGACTGGTGTACTGAATGTGTTTAGAAGGTGAAAGTAGGTACCCTTTAAATAAAATATCCATTAGCTGTCATGCTCTAGCTTTGAAAAAATACATACCTTACTGGATCCTCCTGACCACTGACCAAAATGTTCCATTTCTTCAACAAGGTGATCACAGGCAATGTCAGTTAAAACAGGAAACCAGTATACATCAGGGCATGGCTGTGTCAAAAAGATTTAAATAGGTTAAGTAGAATAACGCTTTCCTTGCCATAGACACCATTTGAATCCTGCACTGTAAAAGACAAAATGTGCCATCAAATACCCCAAGTAAGAATTATTCAGTTCAGTCTTTAGTGCTATAATGTTACTTACGGTTTCCAGCTTATCATTTTTCAGAACTTTGGAGTAATTTGGATGAAGGTATCGCTCTTCCCAGTCCTGTCATGAAAACACGTGAATGAACAAGTTACCACCAAAACAAGATCCAACATGGCTCTGTCAGGTTTGGAACATTTATTCATACCACAGGGTTTTCGAAGATCTGCCAGAGATCATTGTGCAGGTGATCTGTCTGGTAGTTTTCTGCATTTAGGATTCGCCCATATGTATGCATGTTTGTTACAAACATGAAGACTCCCTAAAAAAGAATGGAAGAATTAAACAAAGGTTTACAAAGCCTTACAAAGTACCCAGTCCTTAGAATTTCGCAATCGGTTCCGAATCAATACCAGGTTACGATACCCAACCCCACTAATGACTGAATTAGCAGCTGCACTGACCTGGTTCCGAACTCTGGAGCAGAACGCCATATCTGGATCAAGGCTTGCTGACTGGAAGAGATCAGGAGCCTTCAGTTCATTCCTCAGAACATCTGCTCTTATCAGGTAAATCTGAGACACATATGGTACATTCCAGATTCCCCTGAGAAGCAAACAAGACATCATTAGAAACACTACACTGTATGACATGCTCAGCTGAACAGGTTTTGTATTACGGTAATATTAAATTATTGCTCACGAGTACAGAATGTGCTCAAATGTGACAAGATTACAGAAGATCAGATTTGATTAGATGGTACAAAACGGAGCTAAAATGTGATGAGACGCAGGGCTCAACAGTGCTCGTATTGGCTCCTTTTTTAAAGAAGTGCAAAAGGAATTTTTATGTAGGACCACCTGTGCGAAACTCTATACACATGTCTTCTTATGCCTCAGACCCTTTCACTTTATTCAGGTTTTCCACAGCAAACTGGACTCAATACCCCATAATGAGAAAGTGCAAACAAAATAGTATAGATGTTGAAAATTGATAAAAAATTTCACATGGACATAAAGATTCAGACCCTTTGCTATGACACTTGAAGTTTAGCTCTATTTGCCTCCCATTTCTCGGGATCATCCTTGAGATGTTTCTACAACGTGACTGTCCATCTGTGGTAAATTCAGTTGGCTGGACATGAATTGGAAAGACACACCTGTCTAAATAAGGTCTCACAGCTAACAATGCATATCAGAGTGGAGGCACAGATCTGGAGAAGGCTAGAAAAAAAATTCTGCTGCACTGAAAGCTCCCAAGACCACAGTGGCCTCCATAATTCTTAACTGGAAGAAGTTTGGTACCACCAGGACTCTACCTCGAACTGGCCAGTCCACCAAACTAACTAATCAGGGGAGAAAGGCCTTGGTAAGATATGTGACCAAGAACCCAATGATCAGTCTGGCTGAGCTCCAAAGATCTTGTGTGCAGATGGGAGAAACTTCCAGAAGATCAACCATCACTGCAGCATTCCACCAATCTGGGCTTTATGCCAAAGTGGCCAGACAGACACGAAATTTTGCCTGGATTTTGCCAAAAAGGACTCTCAGACTGAGAGAACCATGATTCTCTGGTCTGATTAAGGCAAAATTGAACATTTTGGCCAAAATTCAAAGCTTCATGTTTGGAGGAAACCAGGTACTGCTCTTCACCTGCCTAATACTATCCCGACAGTGAAGCATGGTGGCGGCAGCATCATGCTGTGTCGGTGTTTTTCAGCAGCTGGGACAGGGAGACTGATAAGGGTTGAGAGGGAAAGCTGAATGGAGCAATGTACAGAAATATTCTTAATCAAAACCTGATCCAAGTGATGTGAGGAGTACAGAAAGAGCTCAAATGTGATGAGATGTGTACAGAAAAGCTCAAATGTGACTTACACTCTGCGTGCTTGCACGATGTCGACGTAATCCTCCGACCTGGCGTAGTAGCCGTCAGCACTAAGGGCTCCCCAGAAATTACTCCACAATCGACCAGGTTTGCTCATCATGGGTGATATGAATGGCCTGTGGAGTGCAGAATTCAAACTGACTAGTTCCATTTTACGCAACTAGTAACCAGTAACACATGTGGACAGCACAGGGCTTTCATTAATGTTAGTTCAGAATTCAGTTCATGTGTAAGGAGCTTTAAACTTAAGAGTTCATGCTCAGCCGCTCCATGTTTGTTTCCCAGTCCCAGCGTTTAGCACTTGGCTCGATTGTCTGCTTTTTTCGGTGCTTGTGCGCCTGTGATCTGTTTTATATGTCTTTTTATTAGTTAATACAACATCATAGTGCATGTTTTTAACCAGTGTTGTACCATTTATGCCTGGGAATTAGCCTAAAAGTGTGTTTATAATGCATTCCATTGCAGTAGTAACGCATGAGTTGCAATTCGGTGACTTGTACCCTTTCACTAACTGGTAAAGGCTGTTATCAAGACTGTAATAAAGTAGCTGTATCAAGTTTGCAGTGACTGATGTTTTGTGGCAAATGCCACAAAGCTAAAGCTACTCAGAGAACAGAACCAGGTACAAGCCAACAGATCCTGTTATCTTTCTTTCGCAATTGTTTCTGTATGATGTCATGTATAATTCTTAGACAGAAAGAAAATTGGAATCGGCCAAAATCTGAATCGTCATATATTTCAAAGAATCAGAAATGGGAATCTGCCAAGAAAATTGTAATTGCTGCATCTCCAATTGTAAGTCAAACAATCGTAAAATGGGGAGCACCTGTGTAAGTGAAGTAATGCTGTTTTCTGACTGAACCAACTAAGAACGAACAAATCTTATATTCTTAGGACCCATAATATTTGCATAAGAAAGGAGATATTCTTTGCTCTGCTAACTATTATAAGATGATGGATGGCATTTGTATTAGAAGATTTGTGCTTGACATAAACTGTGATGAGATCTACTGTAAGACCTTTTACAGTGAGATCTTCTGTCACTCATGTGCCGTAGGTTACTCCAGTATTTCCTAACACTCTAAACTAAACCATGCTGACGCATCATTAGTTGCGTAAAACAGAACTGTGCATTATGCTTACACTGCTGTCAAGTCATGAAGACGAAGCAAAAATGGCACTTACTTATTTAGCTCTATTAATATCTTCAGCACGTCTTCATTCTTTAGAACGACATCCGCATCCATGCTGAAAAAATACTCGCAGTCCATGTCCTCTCGACACATATCACTGCCAGAAAAGCAGAACCATATTTGCTTTCATATTCCAGGTTTGACATACAAGACATACAGATGTAATCATTACACACAAGGTGTGCTCAAGCTTTTGACTGGTACTGGATATACTCTGCTATCACTCCATTAGGTAGACCACCTTGTTTCTACACACTTTATCACTTCCACTTAACATTGTAGCCCATCTGTTTCTCTACATACTTTGTTTGTCCCCTTTACTCTGTTCTTTAATGGTCAGGACCCCCACAGATCAGGTACTATTTGATTGGTGGATCATTCCCAGCACTTCAGTGACACTGCTGTGGTGGCTGGACATTTTTGGTCGATGGACTATTTTCAGACAAGCAGTGACACTGAGGTGTTTAAAAACTCCAGCAGCACTGCTGTGTCTGATAGACTCATACCAGCTCAACACACTAACACACCACCACCACGTCAATGTCACTGCAGTGCTGAGAATGATCCACTACCCATATAGTACCTGATCTGTGGGGGTCCTGTGGGGGTCCTGACCATTACATAACAGAGTAAAGGTGACTAACAAATGTATGTAGAGAAACAGATGGACTACAGTCTGTAATTGCAGAACTACAAAGTGCTTCTATATGGTAAGTGGAACTGATAAACTGGACAATGAGTGTAGAAAAGAGGAGGTTTACCCAATAAAGTGTTTGGTGAGTGCATATTTATTTATACTTACAAGCCAATATTGCGTGAAGTTACATGATCGATCCCCTCGTCCGGTCCTATCAGCTTTACAGCCTGGTAGTCTGTCTCATGATTCTTTAGGAAAGCCTGAATGTGCTGGTCATGGTGGGCCTCCTGGAACAAGATTTCATAAAAGTCCATTGTAAGAGGCAATGGATCAAATAAAATAACGAAGACTCATATCATATATATTATGTCTATATAGATACACTATATAAACAAAAGTTTGTAGACACCCCTTCTAATTACTGAGGTTTGCTATTCCAGCAACACTTGTAACACATTCATAGTATAAAGCACATATTTCTGGATTCTCCACAGACAAAAGGTGGCAGTAAAATGGATTGTACTGATACCACAGTGACTCGCAATATGACACATTTATAGGTTTCTGCTTCCAACAAGTCAAACTCATAGTCACAGTCCTCTATATTCTCCATAGACTATAGTTTTTTTAATTCTCTATTTTTTGCTTTACTTCATCTTAGCCTATATATTATTCTATTCAAATTTTACATACAGTGGATACAGAGTTTGGACAGATTGTGTACAAATGGAGGAAATTCAAGACCATTGTTACCCTCCCCAGGAGTGGTCGACCAACAAAGATCACTCCAACAGCAAGGCGTGTAATAGTTGGTGAGGTCACAAAGGACCCCAGGGTAACATCTAAGCAACTGAAGGCCCCTCTCACATTGGCAAATGTTAATGTTCATGAGTCCACCATCAGAAGAACACTGAACAACAATGGTGTGCATTCCAGGGTTGCAAGGAGAAAGCCACTGCTCTCCAAAAACAGCATTGCTACTCGTCTGCAGTTTGCTAAAGATCATGGGGACAAGCCAGAAGGCTATTGGAGGAAAGTTTTGTGGATGGATGAGACCAAACTAGAACTTTTTGGTTTGAAAGAAAAGCGTTATGTTTGGAGAAAGGAAAACCCTGCATTCCAGCATAAGAACCTTATCCCATCTGTGAAACATGGTGGTGGTAGTATCATGGTTTGGGCCTGTTTTGCTGCATCTGGGCCAGGACGGCTTGCCATCATTGATGGAACAATGAATTCTGAATTATATCAGAGAATTCTAAAGGAAAATGTCAGGACATCTGTCCATGAACTGAATCTCAAGAGAAGGTGGGTCCTGCTCAAGAACACCACCCCTACGCACACAATCCCCGTTCTACCAAAGAATGGTTCAGAAGAATAAAGGTAATGTTTTTTGGAATGGACAATTCCTGACCATAATCCGAACTTAAATGTTTTGTGGAAGGCCTGAAGCGAGCATTAATGTGATTACACCACCAACATCCCAAGCTGACGCTGTTCTGTACGGAGGATGGGCTAAATAAATTTCCTCCAAGCCGGTGGTGCAGACTGATCAACAGTTACAGGAAACGTTTAGATTACAGTTATTGCTGCACAGGGGGTCACACCAGATACTGAAAGCAAAGGGTGAAATACTTTTGCCACTCACGATTGTAATATGGATCATTTTCCTCATAAATAATGACCAATTTATATATTTTTGTCTCATTTGTTTAACCTTAACTCGGTTTCTCTTTAGCTACTTTTTTAAGACTTTTGTTGAAAATCTGATGAGTTTTAGATCATATTTAGCAGAATTATAGACAATTCTAAAGGGGTTTCACAAACTTTCAAGCACCACTGTCATGTTTCTTTTACTATATTCTTTTTTTATTCTTACATTTAACACCAGCTACCCAAGAAGGTTTGGGTCCCTATTTGAGTCTGATCCGCCCCAAGGTTTCTTCTTCCCTGGTCACGTTCGTGAGTTTTTTCCTTGCCACTGTTGCCCTCAAGCTTGCTCACCCTAGGCTTTGAGCCAATATATGGACCTGTGGTAGCTATCGGTTAAGTACTGGGCCTCTGGACCAGAATGTCCAGTTCAAATCCACCCTCTGCCACTCCACTGTTGGTCCTTGCGCAAGAACCCTTAACCCCAATTGCTTGGATTTTAAGAACCGTAATCAATGTAGTCCTCTGGATAAGAGCGTCTTGCTAAAATGCTGTTAATGTAAATTATTTTCCTAAAGTCGCTTTGAGACGATGCGGTGTTTGGAAAAGCGCTGTTATAAAATAATTTGACTTCAATTGACCTCCCAAAATCTAGTGGAAAGACCTATTATACAAAGGGCTAATACCATGTTTTTGATGTCATATTTGGGATGTCTCCAACTTTTGACTATCAGAGTATGTGGGTGAAGACAAAAAAAAGTCTATCAAAGGGACTATATACACAAATTTAGAAAACACTACACAGACTGTATACCCTTTTAAGGACAATAATCAAGTTCCAACCCAGCTGTGCGGCAATAAAAATGAATTGTAGCTAGCACCGTCAAGTAAGGAGGTTAGAGAGGCAATCGATTTTCCATGGATCATGGATGGAGATTTACAGACTCTCTCACCAACTTTCCACTCTACAGTTTAAATCCACCTTCATGCCAACAAACTTTTAAAAGACATCCCAAAGATAGCTCTTTTCTTTCTTCTAACCAAACTGTAAGCACCTGGACTTCACTAGGGCGCTAACTGGAAACATGTTCTACTTGTTAACAAACTCACAGTGGGTTTAATCATCAAAGAAGGATGGGGCCACACAGAATAGAACATAACCCCTACTGTTACGTTTGGAGATCTGTCCTGTGGGACTGTTTCCTCAAAGGCTGGCTTCTTCCATGAAGCTAAAACCGGGTCATATTGGATCTTGTGAAATACTTTACATTACAGTAGCATAAAAAGACGCATGTACAGGTACTGTCCAGTCAACGTCCATTTAATTCAACGTCCTGTTTCACAGAGTATGCGGTCATGGCTGAACTAAAATGATGTGCCATGTCTTCACTGGTTTGGAAATGAAGAGTTTTGAGGCGTTTCTGGGATACTTATATTGAACAGGCGCTCGAAGAAAACAGTTAGAGGGAGTGTCTGCTCAATAAATATGCCAATGTCCACCCCTGGATACTCGCTTCTCCTGCAAAGGGACAGCATCTGTACGGTGAACCGCGTGTGGAAGAACTGTCCATACTGACCATCTTCATTGTCTACATGTGAAAACATGGCGACTGAACTTTTAACGTACATTTGCTCTATATTAAAAGTAATGAACCCACAGTATATACAGCGGGGCAAAAAAAGTATTTATTCCAGCCATTATTGGTGCAAGTTCTCCCTACTAGAAAGATGAGATAGGTCTTTAATTTTCATCATAGATGCTCTCAACTATCAGAGACAACATGAGAAAAAAATCCAGGAAATCACTTTTAGGTATTTTTAAAGAATGTAATTGTAAATTATTGTGAAATATAAGTATTTGGTCAATATCAAAAGTTCAGCCTCAATACTTTGTAACATAACCTTTGTTGGGCATGACTTATCTTTAGATCTTTCAGCAAAAGGGGTTTTTTTGCACACAACCTGTAAGCTTTTATTTTGGCCCAGTTCCTCCATGCAGATCTCCTCTGAGCAGTGATGTTTGGGCTGTCGCTGGGCAGCCACGGATTTTCATTCAAACTCCCTCTACAAATTTTCTATGGGGTTGATGTTCTGGGATTTTTTCCTCACCTTTCTCATAATCATTTTGACCCCACAGATGAGATCTTGCGTGGGGTCCCGATCGAGGAGATTTCATTGAACTTGTAGTCCTTTTCCATTTTCTTAAATTGCTCCCACAGTTGAATTATTCACCCCAACCTGCTTGCCTATTGTAGATCCTCTTCCCAGTCCCATCCTGGTGGTCAGGTCTACAATTTTCTTCCTGTGTCCTTCAACAGCTCTTTGGTCCTTGGCCATGGTTGGTCCTGACTGTTTGGGCTTGGACAGGTGTCCTTTTTATACAGATAACCGAGGTCAAACAGGGACATTAATACAGGTACAAATGGAGGACAGAAGAGCTTCTTAAAGAATAAGTTAAACATGTCCTGTGAGAGCCAGAATCTTGCTTGTTTGTTGGTGACCAAATTCTTAATTTTCCAACTTGTTTTACAATTAAATTCTTTAAAATCCTTCAATGTGATTACTACTGGATTTTTTTCTCTCCATTTTGTCTCTCACAGTTGAAGTGTTATCTATGATGAAAGTACAGACCTCTCTCACTTTCCTAGTAGGATACTTGCACAATCAGTGCTGACTAATACTTTTTTGCCACCCACTGTAAGCTAAGTCTTGGGGGAAAAAAAAACCATCTTATTAATTATTATCATGTGTAAACTATGCATCACAACGAATAAATGGTGCATCAGATATAATAATGTTTTCACTTGTTATTTAGAATATGCTGAAGCTCCAATGAATTTTTTATTTTAACCTCTGTTTCCAGTCATTTTTTCTTTAGAAAGTTATACAAGAAAATCACTTTTCCATTGGTTACACTTCAGAATTAAACAGGAAATGGCTTTTAATCGAATGTAGCAATCAATACCTGAGAAAATCAAATCATACAAAAACCCCCAGTACAATTACACCTTAAGTAAAGGGAATTGGCAAACATGAAGAAAAGCATTTCGGGGGAAGTAGGCAAATCTCCAAGAAAGTGAATCCAAAAGGCTACTTCAAATTGGTCCAGTTCTTATTAAACTCCTGTCTAACTACAGTTTCCCTAGCATCTGACTGTCATAGTCTTCATGACCTTTGTCCCAGACAATTTTCTAATTAAAATACAAAATTAATGATACCGGTTTTAAAATGGACTTCTGTAAGATCTATTTTCCACTCAGATTTTATCATCCATAGAAAATTTGTGGAATTAAAAGGAATTGCAAACCTTGTGAACTGACAGGTAGTGTTTGTTTAAGACATACAACAAAAACAGGAACCATTATTATTTTATATTTGGAAAGGATTTCCCATTGGCCAAGACACAACGCTTTCTCACACTTTGCCTGCAGCTTCACCCTGCCTGAGCGGATTTTTCATACTATGGTTTTATAAAGATAAGGGACTCCTTCATGACTGGTGACTCTCAACCAAGACTGCAGAAGCCAAGAAAGGGAGCCAAAACAGTGGTTTCTGTTTAGATCAGTGGATCATGTTTGCGTTTGTGGAATGCTTTCAGTGCTTGTATTTTGACCGTACTTGGGCTCTCCTTTAAGGACACAATTTAAACACTTCTAGATCTCATTTGAACTGATTTTTGTATTATTAATATCATAACCAACAACTCCTCTGACTCAGACTCTGACTCTGTGGTAATACAGCTGCTGCAAACAACTGTTCCTGAGTACCTGGGTTCAAACCCCAGGCGGGGCTTGCAAAGTTGCTAGTTGGGTGGTGCGGTTATGGAACTCTGTGATGGACTGGCAGCCTGTCCAGGGTGTACTTCTGCCTGTCCATAATAAATTCTGCTATAGGCTCCAGTCGCCCTTCAACCCTAACCAAGATAAGTGGAGATAAAGCTGGATGCTTTGCTTTTGCACCACTGCAGAGACCTGGATTCGAGTCCCGGTGGTGACAAAGGAACATCTCTGAGGGAAAAGGTGAGGCTGTTTCTCATAAAATGTGGGTAAAATTAAAACTAGCCATTATATGTGAAAAGCAAACACATTATGCACCTTCAGTCCTGAGAGGGGTCGCAAGTCCTCGTTGCAAATCGTGCAGCCAGTCTCAAACGTCCAAACCTTCGGGATGTAGTTTCCGAGGTAATTTATCTGAAGCTAGAAGAAGCCATGGAGTTCTTACAATGGTAACAATGATATTTATGGAACAAAAACAACATCATTCCTTCTTAAGGAATGTAGAGGGAAGGTTCTGCCTACCTTGGTAGGCCCATTTCCATGGACTATAACAGGCAGGGTGTTGTAGAGCACATTTCTGGCCCGCACTCTTGAGTCCTCAAACTTCAGCACCACCTCATCTGCACAAAATGCCATGTGTTGTTAAATGGAACAGAGAGACAGTCTTTTCACTGGGGCAGACTATGAAAGCTCCTTTGTGCTGAGGTACGCGCTTGTTTTCCGTCTCTGCCCAGATCTTCTTTATGTGTCTAGCACTGTGAGTACCTTTTATCTATTCAGAAAGTAATAATGCTGACACAGTACTGTGCAAAAGTCTTAGGCCTCCATTAGATTTGGTGTTTTAGCAATGATATAATGACCATATACGGTGGTACCTCGGTTGTCATCATTAATTCGTTCCAGAAGGTTTGTTGAGAAGCAAAAATGATGAGTACCGAGCAAATTGCGTACCAATTTCCTGTACATTCTGTTCGTATTCTAATAAAGAGTCTGGAAATAATTATATATGGTCTTAGACCATTAGTAAAACAATGGTAATATCCTAAACTAACGATGGCCTAAGGCGTTTGCGCAGTCCTCCCAATTAACAGCATGAACGCTTTCAAATAAATATTTAGATACAGTTTATTGGTAAGACAACCCCATTGGCAATAAAGTCGGTCCCCTTAACAAACTGCATTACAGTTAGTAAGTGCATAGAGTTAAACAAACGCATCCTGTGGCTCGAGTTAACTTCCAAACTCCAGATGTTTGCACGATCACTTAGGCGTCGGAAAGCCGAGACACAGCTGGGAGCCCCACAAGATTTCTCTTCTCACCCAGCTGTGACAGCACTGTCCAGAATAACGGGTAAATAGCCTATCCTCTGGCGAACGTGTGTACAGGCACATCTTCCAGTTGGCTCTCACATGCCTGGGCCTCAGGCAAACAGAGGCGGCTCACAGCAGTTAGAATAACACCAAAGCTGCAGCTTCCATTCCCACAGGAAGCAGTCATCAAGAATAGAGTCCCAACACCGCGCAAGGGTAATCATCAATTCAGCCTCCTGCCTTCACATCAAAGCATGCCAGCACTAAGGTCTCATTAAAGAGTGAGTTTTAAAAAAGGTCTTTCCAGGCCCTCCCAGTAGGGCTTGCAGCAGCGGGGTTTTTATAGGGAAGCAGATCTGCACACTTTACTCTGTTCCTTATCTTAAAAAGACTCATCTCAGCAAATCTGCTTCCCTATAAAGACTCGGCTCAAGAATATGTGTTCCACTTAGCTTCCACTTACCACCATTAGATTAGGTATACCATTGTTTTAGCATTTGGAAAATACAGGAAATGTACACTGCTTGGCCAAAAACAAGGTCACCACCTGGATTTAACTAAATAGGTAAGATCCTCCCATTGGATAATTACTGCATTGGTGATTATATTTCTGGCAATATGTTATGTAAACTTAACTAATGCAGTGAGTAGCTTCTTATTTGTTAAACAACCATGTCGAAAGACACATCCTGTAGTCATGGAAAAGATATTAATCTGTTTCAGAAGGATCAAATTATTGGCATGCATCAAGCAGAGACAACAACTGTCCAACGCATTATTAAAAAGTGGAAGGACAGTGGAGAAACATGACCTTCGAGGAAGGAATGTGGTCAGAAAAAAATCCTGAGTGATCATGATCAGTGATCACTTAAACTTTGGTGAAATCATATTGTAGAAAAACGACAGTAGAACTCAGGGATATGTTTAATAGTGAAAGTAAGAGCATTTCCACACGAACAATGTGAAGGAAACTTGAGGGATTTTGACTTAACAGCTGTGTAGCCTTAAGAAAAAACAGCTTCATTTTGCTAGGGAGCATAAAGATTGGACTCTGGAGCAATGGAAGAAGGTCATGTGGTCTGATGAATCCAGATTTACCCTTTTCCAGAGTGATAGGCGCATCAGGGTAAGAAGAGGCTGAAGGCTGAAGTGATGCACCCATCATGCCTAGTGCCTACAGTACAAGTCTGTGGGGGCAGGGCTATGTTCTAGGGTTGCTGCAGTTGGTCAGGTCTAGGTTCAGCAACGTTATGTGCCCAAAGAATGATGTCAGCTGGCTACCTGAATACACTGACCAACCAGGTTAGTCCATCAATGGATTTTTTTTCTGCCCTGATGGCACGGGTATGTTCCAAGATGACAATGCCAGGATTCATGGGACTCAAATTGTGAAGGAGTGGTTCAAGGAGCATGAGACATCATTTTCACACATGGATTGGCCACCACAGAGTCCAGACCTGATCCCCACTGAGAATCTTTGGGATGTGCTGGAGAAGACTTTGCGCAGTGGTCCAAATCTCCCATCATCAATACAAGATCTTGGGGAAAAATGAATGCAACTCCGGACAGAAATAAATGTTCTGAGTTTGCAGAAGTTTGTGGAAACAATGCCATATTATGAGAATGCGTGCCGTAATCAAAGCTAAGGGCGGTCCAACGAAATATTAGAGTGTATGACCTTTTTTTTTGGCCAGGCAGTGCATATGCAGTATTAGAAATCAGAAAAAACAACTTCAATACGCTACAGTGTCAAGTAATTCATTTGACCTCCCCTTACTCTTGAGCAATAGCAGCATTCATCAGGATGCCAAGCTGACCCTACTACAGTCTGAAGAAGCTTGATCAGGAATGGTCTTTTTGGAATGGTAGCAGCCAAGAAAAAACTTTTTCAGAAGGGGAACAGGGTGAAAAGGCTAAAACATGCTAACGCTCACAAAGGCTGTAATGAAAATCAGTGGAAAACAGTATCACGTAGAAGCAAATTCATGTTTGAAATCTTCGGGTCCAGTCATTAACAATATGTTATATATAATCATTAAACCATTGATAAAACAAGAAATCTAATGGTGGCCTAAGACCTTTGCCCCATACTGTATGTATGTTCAAAAGAAAATGATAGTCACCAAGAGCTCCGTGCAAGTTCTGGAACAATCTGCACTTGCTGTCGAGTGTTATATTTATGGATTTCTGTGGAGGAAAGACCAGAGAAGACTGTAAATGTCTTTCTAAATCATACAACCACATACAGATGTGTTTGAAAGTTTGTGAACCCTTTAGAATTTTCTTGAAAATGTTAAACTTACACTTACAACTGAAAATAAAAGACAAAAACAATGCTAAAACAATGGTATATCTAATCTAATGTTGGCCTAAGACTTTCGCACAACACTGTACATATGAATGGGTGTTATTCGGCATAAACCTGCTCCCCAATCCCAATAGAACTTCATTATAATTAGCAAAGAATGTGTGTATATAATAAATAAAATCAGGAATACTGACCCGCTTCTCAGGGTTTATGTATATCTTGGTATAAAAGAGCTGGTCACTGTCATCGTCTTTTCCTGACCAATCAGACACCATCTGCTTAAGATTACCTGCATAGCCAATGAAGCCTGGGAACAGACAGGGAAGGAAATGTTAGCTTGTCCTAAAACTTTCCTGTCTCTGCTCTGCTGGTCTCGCAACATCTGATTTAATCATTAGCATAAAACATGGAGGAGAGTAATGGTGGCTGAGAGAACAGCAGTGAGATCCAATCATGGGCAGATCATGTCTGGGCTACATCATCCTACATCAGGTCGAAACTATGCTGTAAAATCATTGCAGGTTGTTTTTTTTAAACCATGCAGCACAAACAACTGCACTAAAGAATGACCTCACGCTTTTAAAAAAAGTCTCTCACACCTTAACTCTTCGAGCGAGCGTTTGCACTTTATTTTAAAGAAATGCGAATTGAATGTTTATTTAGGAGCACTTGCGAGTCGAGATTTTGTCAGCACTTTTAAAGAGTATTCATCGGGTCTGTCTCAATATGTGAGTGCCCTTGCTGCCTACTTCCTATGTAGGGCGCTCTTCCATTTAAAGCTTTCTAACCGAGCCTTAAGCCTAGTTAATGAGACAGCAGCAGGAGCGTCGCCAGATCTTTTTACCGGGCTCAAGCCCCGAATGTTTTGAGTACAGCCCCGGATATAACTTTTAACATCATACCTAACATTATATCTATTATTTCCTTTACATTCATTTGAAAAAGGTCTTCGTCAGGTCTGTGTGCGCGTCAGAGTCAGATAGCGGGAAAAGTTCATTAGTGACGCGAATTCTTAGTGAGTCGACTCTTTCGGCTCTCACACGGCTCTTAATTATATATCGTTAGCCGTTTAGAATTCATCGTACCTTATCATTTCCTTAATATAAAACCTTTACATTTTGTTTGATATAAAATGTGAATATGTTTAAAAAATGATATACTATTACATGTGTATTAAATGCTTTATTTATAGCCTACTGAGTGGTGTAGTGTTTTGCTACATATACTAAAACACACAGGGTGCACGATGTATAAAAAGTACCAGAATTGAGAGTTAAAACATATTAAAAAAAAGAAATAAAAAAGTTAATATGTGCTCCTGGATGTTGTGTGTGTGTGCTCCTGTTAATTTCAAATCAGGAGCATGTGTGCTCCTTGGTAATGAGCTTGGTAGGTCCCTGTGTATGCTACAGGAATTGAATAACCCATGTGTTTAGCAGCCTTGTCAAGGACGTTTGCCATGTAAACAAGATAAGCACATGCCTCCTCCTCCGAGAAACCTCTTCCCCTCTCTGACATGTGGGTGTTTGTCCTCCAGATGACGGTCGGGCCAGATGAGGGTCTCGGCGGAGAAAACCACCCTGTGTTTGGCCTGCTGGAACTTCTTGAGCAGCTCCTTCGGGCCAGAGGCGAAGATCACGTCGTAGCTGCATGAGCAGATTAAGAGCTTTAAATAGGGATGCACTGGTAATTGGGGGTGCACACAGTGTGTCAGCTTTCCACCACAAATAGAAACTGATCTGCAACTGCCCCGTGATCATAGATTGACTCACCGGACATTTCATTAGGCACGCCAGATCAACTGCTCTTTAACGCAAATATCTAATCAGCCAATCAAATGGCAGAAACTCAGTGCATTTAGGCATGTAGACCTGGTCAAGGCATGGTTGTTGATGCTAGTCAGACTCTGGGTGAAAATGGCTTGTTGATGGAGGAGAATGGCCAGACTGGTTCGAGTTGATAGAAAGGCAACTTAAATCAAATAACCTCGTTACAACCGAGGTACGCAGAACAACATCTCTGAATGCACAACACATCGAACCTTGAACCAGACACACCACAGCAGAAGACCACACCAGGTGCCACTCCTGTCAGCTAAGAACAGGCAACTGAGGCTACAACTGACACGGGCTCAGCATAACTTGACAACGGAAGACTGGAAAAATGTTGCCTGGTCTGATGAGTCTCGATTTTTGTTGCGACATTCGGATGGTAGGTTCAGAATATGGCGAGAACAACATGAAAGCGCATCAACAGTTCTATCTGGTGGTGTAATGGTGTGGGGGAAATTTTCTTGACACTCTTTGGGTGCCTTAATACCAACTGATCATCATTTAAACACCACAGCCTGAGTATTGTTGCTGACCATGTCCATCCCTTTATGACCACAGTGTAGCCATCTTCTACACGTCATGTCAGAAAGCTCAAACCATCTCTAACTGGTTTCTGGAACATGCCAATGAGTTCACTGCACTCAAATGGCCTCCACAGTCACCAATCAACTGTGACTGCATGAGGCTATCATCTCAACATGGACCAACACCTTGTTGAATCGGTCATGGAGAATGAAGGCAGTTCTGAAGGGGGTCCAAGCCAGTACTCGCAAGATGTACCTAATAAAATGGCCGACGAGTGCATATGTATGCAAACAGACACCATCTGATACACGAACATTATTTAATGCATGGCATCAATAACTTTCACAGATATGCAGTTTGGGTAAAAGTGCCCTTAACAATAGATACCTATCAATGAAGAGGATAATTTTGTCATCGTCCTTTATGTCATTCAGGGCAGACTTCAAAAGGCGCACTTTCTGTCCTCCCCCAGGTGCAGACATGTAGTCCCCACCAGTCCATTTCTCACCCCTTCCAAGAACCTGCAAAAAAGGAAACACGTGAAATGCTTTCAATAAGAACGAGCACTGTCGACTAATATCGAATAAACACGAGATTCAACTTTACCTTCAACGTGTAATTATAGAGCCGTGCAGATCGGATGAAGCGCTTAAATCCATCGGTTTCTTTAGTAGCTACAGTTATGACAAGAAGCTTTTCTGTGAAGAAAAGAAAACACAAGCAGAATAGATCATACATTTATAGCTACGTCCCTCTGTGCTGTTTATAATAGCATTTAAAGTCCACCGGCATATGGAGTTAAATACGAGGCTTCTTTCCGGCACGTCTGCATCTTTACAAATTGCAGCGTAGTCGACTTGTAAAACCCAGCAGGAACATTTTTATTGTGCTTAAGCACGCCATGCACTGACTTAAAGTGGTGCTTGAAAGTTTGTGCATCCTTTAGAATTTTTTATATTTCTGCATAAATATGAGCTAAAAAATCATCAGATTTTCACACAAGTCCTAAAAGTAGGTAAAGATAAACATTTTTCTTTTAAACCAAAAAGTTCTATTTTGGTGTCATCCATCCACAAAACATTCTTCCAGTAGCCTTCTGGCTCGTCCATGTGATCTTTAGCAAACTGCAGATGAGCAGCAATGTTCTTTTTGGAGAGCAGTGGCTTTCTCCTTGCAACCCTGCCATGCACACCATTGTTGTTCAGTGTTCTTCTGATGGTGGACTCATGAACATGAACCAATGTGAGAGAGGCCTTCAGTTGCTTAGAGGTTACCCTGGGGTCCTTTGTGACCTTGCCAACTATTACACGCCTTGCTCTTGGAGTGATCTTTGTTGGTCGACCACTCCTGGGAGAATAACAATGGTCTTGAATTTCCTCCATTTGTACACAATCTGTCTGACTGTGGATTGGTGGAGTCCAAACTCTTTAGAGATGGTTTTGTAACCTTTTCCAGACTGATGAGCATCAACAACTCTTTTTCTGGGGTCCTCAGAAATCTCCTTTGTTCGTGCC
This sequence comes from Ancistrus triradiatus, assembly GCA_025084515.1. Taxonomy (NCBI): domain Eukaryota; kingdom Metazoa; phylum Chordata; class Actinopteri; order Siluriformes; family Loricariidae; genus Ancistrus; species Ancistrus triradiatus. The sequence goes on from JAJAGP010001502.1 coordinate 68,927, forward strand.
ATGATACACTTCCACTAATGTGTGTTGTGAAGAGAACGCAGACTTTGATAGATCCCTGTTTCTTTAAATAACACAGGGTGCCCACTCACACCTGACTGTCATCCCATTGATTGAAAACACCTTTCAAATTAACTGCTAATCTTAGAGGTTCACATACTTTTTTGGCTCACTAATATGTAATATTGGGTCATTTTCCTCAATAAAATAAATGACCAAGTATAATATCTTTTATCTCATTTGTTTAACTGGGTTCTCTTTATCTACTTTTAGGACTTGTGTGAAAAATCTGATGATGTTTTAGGTCAAATTTATGCAAAAATATAGAAAATTCTAAAGGGTTCACAAACTTTCAAACACCACTGTAGCTCATGTATATTACAATTAACACGTGAAAGGTTTGGGGAGGATTGGTGTCATCAATGTTTCCCCCATTGCCCAGCAAGCTTGGAAACTTCACATTTACATTTACATCATTTAGCAGACGCCCTTTTCCAGAGTGACTTACAACTGATACAATCTTACAATCCAATCAATTGTTGGTTAAGGGACCTTTCTCAAGGACCTGACAGTAGCAGCACTGCAGAGGTGGAATTTGAACCCCAGACCTTCTGGTGCACAGTCCTGTACCTTAACCACAAAAAGGTTCCCATGGCCCTCAAGGACCGAGACGATTCAGGCTCAGTGCTTGCATCTGTACTTACATTTAGCAGACACCTTTATCCAGAGCAACTTACAACTGATCTTCTTCTACTTCTTCTTTCGGCTTCTCCCCTTTTATCAGGGGTCACTACAGCGAGTTTAAACGTTTCCCACCTCACCCTGTCCTCCACGTCCTCTACTCTCACCCCAACTCCCTGCATATCTTCATTTACCACAACCCTCCTCTTTGGTCTTCCTCTCCCGTCTCTTGCCTGGCAGCTCCATCGCCAACATCCTCCTACCAATATATCCACTATCCCTCCTCTGCACATGTCCAAACCATCTCAGTCTTCCCCTCTCGAATTTTGTCTCCCAATTTTCCAACCTGTGCTGTCCCCTCTTATGATCTCATTCTTAATCCTGTCCACCCTAGACACTCCTAAAGAGAACCTCAACATCTTAAGTTCTGCCACCTCCAGCTCTGCTTCCCTGTCTCTTTGTCAGTGCCACTGTCTCTAACCCAAACAACAAGGCTGGTCTCACTACTCTTTTATAAATCTTTCCTTTCACTTTTGCTGCGACCCTTTTGTCACAAAGCACTCCTGACACACTTCTTCTCCACCCACTCCACCCTGCCTGAACTCTCTTCTTTACCTCCTTTCCGCACTTCCCCATATCCTTGGATAGTTGATCCCAAGTACCTGAACTCCTGACCTTTGTGACCACTGATCCCTGTAGCCTGACTGTTCCACCTGCCTCCCTTTCATTTACACACAGGTATTCTGTCTTACTACAGTTGACTTTCATTCCTCTCCTTTCCAGATTATACCTCCACCTCTCCAAGTTCTCTTCTACCTGTTCCCTGTTCTCACTACAGATCACAATGTCGTCTGCAAACATCACAGTCCACGGCGATTCCTGTCTGACCTCATCTGTTAGTCTGTCCATCACCAGCAACTTACAACTGATACCATCTTATAATCCAAGTAATTGCGGGTTAAGGAGCTTGCTGAGAGACCCAACAGTAGCAGCTTGGACCTTCTGGTTCATAGTCCTGAACCTTAAGCACTAGGCTACTACAGTCCCACAACTAGTAAGATCTTAGAAATGGATTACTATTGAATAGTAGCTGGTAGTCAGAGCCTTTATATCTGTATTAGTAAGTAAAATTGTAAAATGGATTGGTTAGGGGTGGGCAATATAGTAAGAATATTATATCACGATATTTAAAGACATTTTCACAATACACAATATTTATCACGATACACGTGATCGTGGACAAATTAAGATCTCAGATTACTTAATTTGAAAAACTACTATTCAAAATATTAGCATATACTTAGTAAAGTGATTTGTATTCAAAATCCAATTAAGGACTAATTACATTTACATTTAGAGCATTTAGCATCCACTTATCCAGAGCGACTTACAATTGATGCAATCTTACAATCCAAGCAATTGTGGGTTATGGGTCTTGCTCAAGGACCCAACAGTGGCAGCTTGGCAGAGGTGGGATTTGAACCCTGGACCTTCTGATCCATAGTCCAGTACCTTAACCGGCTAGGCCACCACAGTCCACTCTAATTACAGCATATTGTCTATCACAATAAGGAAATATATCATGAGATGATAAAATATCATCATATTGCCCACTCCTAACCTGCTATATAAAAGACTAATAAATTAATCCTAATGGACATGATTCCGTGGGAATGCATCCAAATTGCCAAAAGTTACTACATACTTTAATCACTGTTTGTAAGTAAAACAAACAAAAAAAGACGCAAAACTATAACTGCATAAGGAAATGTAAAATGGGATTGACAGTACAAGATCATTCCCCCAGGCTTCCTGTGTGTCTGGCTGCATTTGTTTAAACTGGGAATCCCTGCAGGCTCCTGCAGCCTACGTGCCTTAAAGGCACTTAATAATGGGGACAGGCTCCACTTTTTCACCAGGACGGTCTTTTTTTTTAAGCCAAATGACTGGTTCCAGTGCATTTTTGTTTCACAATCCATTACTTTCCTTAATAAAAGTTAATAAATACATGGCTTGTATTACATTATTACTACAGCACCAATGTGAACACGTTTACAGGTATCAACATCATCCTAGGTATCTCTGACGCCGAGCGTCCAGCACATCTATAGATTATCTATTAGAAAGTGTATGTAAGTCATAAAACCTCCAAAAGAATGTAGGTTGGCATGATTTATTTCACATTTAGATTCACAGCATTATTTCAACTGGAACATTTCTTTTGGCATGCAGCAAAATGCGAAACAGCACTTTCATTTGGTAAGTGATGGTGGGTAAAATGATTAAAAGTTATTTTAACATTAAGAAACATAAAATGAGATTGACTCCAAGTAACCATTCTATATGCTCCCATGAGTCTGACTGCAGGTATGCTTGTTGGGGAGTCCTGCAGCATACGTGCCTTCAAGGCATGTAGTGATGGGGACAGGATCCACTTTTTTCCCACCTCTATCCAAATGCCCTAACATGCAAACTGTACTTTTCCACCAGAAGTAAATAGCTTATTTATGCACTATAGTTACAGCAAATACCTCCATTTTAATGCGGTTTGAATATGTATGATTTGCTTAGTCGCTGTTTTACTACTGGTAGAAGAAAAGCGCACTTTGCTCCAGTTGAACTCTTATTTTATCACTGGTCTAAGTAGACCTACTTATTACATATTTATATAACTATATAAAGGTGGAATTAAACACAGCAATGCATAAATGACAAAGAATGAAGCACTAGAGCAACCACAAGTTAAATATGCAAAATCCAGAGGAAACATTTAGTGAGTCGACTCATGCATTTCGAACCGACTCATACAGTCTTCCGTTGAGCATACTTATTAATTCCGTGCTACTGCCTTTCGTTGAGGCTATAAACCCTTAAAGATAACTCCGTGTTTTTGTTGTTATGTGTTTAAAGCGTATCACTGACCATTTCCGCCTAACAAGCGTACACGAAACGATAGTAAACATCAAAATTAGCCTAATCCTATGTCCATCACCGCTGCAGCCTAATGAACCGAATCAGGCATGCAGGCTCCACGTCAGCGGCACACAGACACCACACTTAACCCCAGTTTAATCTTCACTTTTATTATCAAAAACACCTTTCTGGCCCTCCATGTCTACTCTAAAATTGAATTACTTGTGCGAGCTAGGTCTACCAAAGCTTATCGCTATCATCTGTAATCTTTTCCGCCTTACCTTCAGGAATTGGTCCCGCTGGATCACAGTGTAGCGGCGAAAATAGAGACAAACCTAAAAATACAAGCCAACATGTCGCAGTTTCAAACTTCATCTCGATGACTGGTCGTGCCCTGGATGTATCAGAAATGCAGTAGAGATTTCGAGTAAAAGTTAGCTAAAGTTAGAGCCTATAAACAGATCTAAAGCCCACCCTTTAGATCAGACTGCCCACTAGCTACAACGTAACACACCGGCCTGTCTGCAGCATTGAGAGGAAGGGCTGTGATTTGTACGTCAAGCGATTCGTTTAAGCAGTTTCATTCCAAATCCCTCTGACTAAAGCCATTGTTTTATGTTAAAACCAACTTAATTACTATCCTAAAAAGATTCCAAGCTGATTTATGCTGGTCTGGTGCCGGTTTGGCTGGTAAACCTGCAAAGTCTTATCATCAACAGCTTGTAAATTAGCATGGTTTCCGAGTATAAGCTTGCTGGTTAAGATGGTTGACCAACACACTGTACAAGTATATTAGCTAACCCAGCATCCCATCATGGGGTGACCAACATTTTTTCCCTAGAGGTGAGCAGCATATTTACCAAACCAGCAGCAATTACTGGTGACTTCCCGAGCTAGCATTCCATTCTGGTGACCAGTTCACTTACAAATTTGCATCCATACTAGTGACCAACGTTCTTACCAAACCAGCAGCAATTACTGGTGACCAACAGACCTTCTGAGCCAGCACCCCATACTGGTGACCAGCAAACTTACCAAATCAGCACCCCATAATGGTGATCAACAGACCTAACAAAACCAACAGTCCATTCTGGTGACCAGCACACTTACCAAACCACCAGCAATTACTGGTGGCTAGCATACTTACCAAACCAGAAGCCCATACTGGTGACCAAAGCAGAATTCCGTTCTGGTGACCAGCATACTTACCAAATCCTGCATCCTATACAAGTGACCAACATACTCACTACCCCAGCTTCCCATACTGGTGACCAGCATATCCACCATCCCAGTATACAGTGGTGCTTGAAAGTTTGTGAATCCTTTCAAATGTTTTATATTTCTGCATAAATATGACTTAAAACATCGTCAGATTATCACACAAGTCCTAAAAGCAGATAAAGAGAACCCAGTTAAACAAATGAGACAAAATAATATACTTGGTCATTTATTTATTGGGGAAAATGATCCAATATTACATATTAGTGAGTTCGTCTGATGGTGGACTCATGAACATTAACATTAACCAAAGTGAGAGAGGCTTTCAGTTGCTTAGAAGTTACCCTGGGGTCCTTTGTGACCTCGCCAACTATTGCATGCCTTGCTCTTGGAGTGATCTTTGTTGGTCAACCACTCCTGGGGAGGGTAACAATGGTCATGAATTTCGTCCATTTGTACACCATCTGTCTGACTGTGGATTGGCGGAGTCCAAACTCTTTAGAGATGGTTTTGTAGCCTTTTACAGTCTGATGAGCATCAACAACTCTTTTTCTGAGGTCCTCAGAAATCTCCTTTGTTTGTGCCATGATACACTTCCACAAACGTGTTGTGAAGAGCAGACTTTGATAGATCCCTGTTCTTTAAATAAAACAGGCTGCCCACTCACCCCTGATTGTCATCACATTGATTGAAAACACCTGACTCTAATTTCACCTTCAAATTAACTGCTAATCCTAGCTGTTCACATATTTTTGCCACTCATTCAAATGTAATATTGGATCACTGTCCTCAATAAGTAAATGACCAAGTATAACATTTTTGTCTCATTTGTTTAACTGGGTTCTCTTTATCTACTTTTAGGACTTCTGATGATGTTTTAGGTCATATTTATGCAGAAATACAGAAAATTCTAAAGGGTTCACAAACTTGTACCATACTTTCAAGGGTACAGACTTATTGTATATTATGCTAAATAGATTATCGAAGAATGTGGTATCACACTGAATGTTAAAAACATTAGAAAATAGATTTTCTCAAACTTTTAATGCAACATTGGAATCATCATAAGCCCCATGTGTAGTTTTAGTAGATACAAAAGGAACATCTGTTAGCAGTGAAATATGGTGTTATTGTTGGGGAAAGATTCATGCATGAGACCACAGTATTTTGTTTTTAGTGATAATGATGGTTTGATTGGAGTTTCCTGCCATGAGTAACTATGATTAATATGGTGAGACAGTCAACACATACAACCCTTTATTTTGAATTTGACTTTACTTTATTTTGAATAAAACTGAACAAATTGGAGCTTAAACTGCAAGTCAGCGTTCCCCTCATGACTGATACCATTCCTCCAGCTGTTGTGTTCTGACAGTAATGTGTTACAAAAAGTACTATCTATGCTATAGTTTATACTTTCAAAGCTTACCAGTACATTGCTAGTAAGCTTTGAACATTTGTACAGTATATTAAATAAAACATATTTATATTAAAATGCAATATTTTAAAATGTTAGTGATTTATTTTCGCACTTTTCAGGCATATTTCATACAGACTCTAATTACCATGTTATCATGACAGACAGGGGTGCAGTCTCACTTAATGATCTAAAATACAGGGTTGTGTGACTGAAATTACCCATGGATTACAACAGTTAGTGTTTCAGTAGTGATATGAAAATGTGAGACATCCTTTATAATGAAGTTTTAAATAAAAAAAATGTAGACAGACTTTTGTACAGTATATATTAAGCTTATTACTAGCTCAAGTAATGCCTTTATCATAAATTATAAAAGAATCAACTTCTCTGGTCTCTGCGTCACCTGGGATGGACCATCACACAGTGGAAACGTGTATTGTGGTCAGACCAATCAGTTTTTCAGAAATGGAACCCGTGAGCTCCAGACCAATGGCGAAAAGGACCATTCAGACTGTTATCAGCTACAAGGCCAAAAGCCAGGGTCTATCATGGTATGGGGTTGTGTCAGTGCCCATGCCAAAAGTCATTTACACTTCTGTGATGGCAGCATTAATGCAGAAAAGTACATTGATATTTTAGAACAACATAAGCTGCCTTCAAGACGTCATCTTTTCTGGAGACGTCCATGCATTTTTCAACAAGACAATGCAAAACAAGCCAAATCAGAAAAAGTTAGGACTTAAATATGCAAATCACTTCCAGTCTTTCTTTGAGGTATATTGTTTCTAAACATTTCAATAATGTTCTAACATAAATGTTGACAGACTGGAGATGCTCTGCACATCTTGACTCCTCAAAAGCTCATCCTTTCCTGGATTTCTGCCAAACCCTGATTACAATCACATTTTGACATCATCTGTTTGGAAATCACATCATCATGTGATGTACCTAAATTGCCCCTGTCCGAACTTTTTCTATAATGTGTTGCAAGCTTGAAATGCAGGAATGGATGTTTATTAACGAATGAAATGAAGTTGAGCAGACCAAACATGAAATATCTTGGGTTCAAACTGTCATAATTAAATAAAAGTTAATGTAAATGTAAGAAACACTGCATATATTTCTTATTAACATTTTCTATATTGCCCCAGCTTTTTCTGATTTGGGGTTGTATATTACTTTAGTATGCTTACTGGTTATTACTGTCACAGTTGCCAAATCTGCTTATTCTAAGTAATTTTGGGCTTCTAAGTGATTTTACTGTCAAGTCACTAACAAATATTGGTAATTGCAGGTTTCTTTTTTTGGACTTGTTTCTACAGTGTAGTTGCTTATTTGGGCTGGCTCCCTCATCCTGTTTCTTCTCCAATATACCTTCCTAAAAAGTAAAAGTAGAACTGCTAGTTTGTCCTGTTACACGTTTTGTCCATAACCCCGTTCCCTCCTCCTCTTCCCCATACAAATCAAAACTGCGCCACTGATGGTCCATCAACATCAAGGTTTTTTTTCATATATTAATTGAGATGGCCAGTCAAAGACCTAGTGGGCTATCACTGATAATTAATTGGCCAGTTTCTTATAGGCAACGTCTTTACTTTAATTTAATTTTATTTGTTTATTTATTCCTCATTATGTTGTTGGCCAGTTGGTTTTGTTCACCATAATTAAAGTTTACAGGAAAAATGTACAATTGACAAGTTATGGTATATTTTGAAATGGTTGCTTATGAAATGCAAAATAAATTCACATATGGGTGATTATTCCTTTGCTTAAATTTTGAAAAATTTAATTTAATTTAAATTTAGTTAAAAGACTTAATTATGGCTACACCTTAGCTTACATAGCATTTAAATGTGATTTAATATGGCTAACACTACGTTTGCTAACACTACTCAACAACTAGTAAAAGTTATTAATAATAATAATATTAAGTAAATATAAATAATATGAACATTTCAGGCCAAGGACAAGGCCAAAGTAGCAAAGTATTGGTTTAAAAAAATAATAATAATAAAAATGGAAATCATTATGATTTTGGTGCATACATTTTTCGATGATGCAATAAATTATATTTTTAATATCCAAGCTATTTATTTTGTAATGAAGTATTTCTAACACAGGTGTAAAAGTTCACCTAAATGAAGAATCACCCATATACATATAAACTGTTCAAGTGGTCTCTCTCACTGGTGGCTTGCCTGTTTTGGCCTTTTTTAATAGCCAAGTTTCTTCTTTTGGGCTTGTTTTCATAGAGCTGGTTGCTTGTTTCACTGGCGAGATCTGGCAACACTGATTACTGCATTTATTTATATCGTCCATTGTTATATGTGCTTTGGTTTGAAGTTGTTTTATGGTTTAGATGGTTTGTTGGGTTTTTAGCGGGCAGCTGCGGAAGCATGATGCCACAGTAGTTAGCGTTGTCGCCTCACATCTCCTGTGTCCCCGGTTTTGTCCCGAACATTGACTCCCAGTATGTTGAGTTTGTGTATCCTCCCAGTGTGCTTGTGGGTTTACTCTGGGTGCTCGGGTTCCTTCCCACAGTCCAAAGATAAGCATTATGTTAATTAATTACCCTAAATGGGCCTGATCTGAGTATGCATGACTACTATCAATATAACTTTGTGTTTGTCAACTATGTTAAATAAACCAAATACACACAAAAAAAATAAACAAAGCAGACTTTTATATTGAATTTCACCAAAAATCTAAATGGAACTGGAATGCAGCTTCCAACGACACTAACCATGCCATTAAAAGAAACTTTAAACCGTGTGAATCTTTTAGTTATCCATAAGTTCCCAATGTATATTGTACCCAATATACATACAGTGGGGCAAAAAAGTATTTGGTCAACCACTGATTGTGGAAATTCTCCTACTCAGAAAGATGAGAGAGGTCTGTAATTTTCATCATAGGTACACTTCAACTATGAGAGACAAAATGAGAAAAAAAATAAAAAAATTGTAAATTATGATGGAAAATAAGTATTTGGTCAATAAATTTGGTTCAACTCAATACTTTGTAACATAACCTTTGTTGGCAATGACAGCGGTCAAACTTTTCCTGTGAGTCTTCAACAGGTTTGCACACACTGTAGCTGGTATTTTGGCCCATTCCTCCATGCAGATCTCCTCTAGAGCAGTGATGTTTTGGGGCTGTCGCTGGGCAACACGAACTTTCAACTCCTTCCACAAATTTTCTATGGGGTTGAGGTCTGGAGACTGGCTAGGCCACTCCAGGACCTTGAAATGCTTTTTACGGAGCCAATGTTTGGGATCATTGTCATGCTGGAAGACCCAGCCACGTTCCATCTTCAATGCTCTCATTGATGGAAGGAGGTTTTGGCTTAAAATCTCACGATACATGGCCCCGTTCATTCTTCAGTCGTCCTGTCCCCTATGCAGAAAAACAGCCCCAAAGCATGATGTTTCCACCCCCATGCTTCACAGTAGGTATGGCACAACTCAGAATTCTTCTTCCTCCAAACTTGGCGAGTTGAGTTTTTACCAAAAAGTTCTATTTTAGTTTCATCTGACCACATAATATTCATCCAATCCTCTTCTGGATCATCCATATGCTCTCTGGCAAACTTCAGATCGGCCTAGACATGTACTGGCTTAAGCAGGGGGACACGCCTGGCACAGCAGGATTGTGTATACTGTATGACATAGTGTGTTACTGTGTGTTACTGATGGTAGCTTTGTTACTTTGGTCCCAGCTCTCTGCAGGTCATTCATCAGGTCCCTCCGTGTAGTTCTGGGATTTTTGCTCACTGTTCTCATGATCATTTTGACCCCATGGGATTAGATCTTGCGTGGGGCCCCAGATCGAGGGAGATTATCAATGGTCTTGTATGTCTTACAATTGTTCCCACAGTTGATTTATTCACATCAACCTGCTTGCCTATTGTAGATTCACTCTTCCCAGCCTGGTGCAGGTCTACAATTTTCTTCCTGGTGTCCTTCGACAGCTCTTCCACCATGATTTACAATTAAATTCTTTAAAAATCCTACAATGTCATTTCCTGGATTTTTTTTTTTCTCATTTTGTCTCTCATAGGTGAAGTGTACCTATGATGAAAATTACAGACCTCTCTCATCTTTCTAAGTCGGAGAACTTGCACAATCAGTGACTAAATACTTTTTTTCCCCCACATATATATACACACACACACACATATATATATATATATATATATATATATATATATATATATATATATATATATATATATCCAAAGAAACCAAGTAACATTACAACATTCCTTACAACATTCAACATATAGTATGCTAAAGAAGCAACTACGTTTCAGTCAACTTCTATGTTTTCATTCCTTTCTTGTATATACTAGCGTAGGCGAACTAGTTAGTATGCTAGTATTTACTGCAAACGAATACAAGGTTTCGAGCAAAACTGATCCGAGATCAGCGCTCAGTACAATGATCCGCTTACAATAGAAGCGCCACGACAGACAGAGCTGATTTCAGATCAGAGAAAGCGAGCGGAACGTCGACCTGCTTCGAACCGCGACACTTTGAGCTACTTGACGGCAGTGTCCACAGGCCGTAATGTCAAGTGGACTGTGTTGATCGATAGTTGGTTGTGAAATGGCGACTCGGTGGATTTATGTTAGGAAGAAAATCGGATAAAATTAGAGGTTTAAAAGATGATCGACGGACACTAGCGGACACTAGCTGGTAGCTAGTAGAAACTGAAGGTTGGACCAGAGTATTGAATCGACAAGGTTAGCTGTTTAGCTAGCTGCATTGGTAGTTAATGTGTCATCAGTCATGAGATCAGATCGGTTTAAAGTTTAACCAGTATTATTAATATCAATCCTAATATTGTAGCGAAGTGAAATCAGCACTGTTATCGGCACAGATCATCCTTAAAGCTTGTTATTAAGAAGTCATACAGCTTTCTAGCTCATAAATGTGACATTCAGTTGAATCCGATCTGTCCTAGTTATCATGATTAGTGTTTATAGACTTGTGTCAATGATCAGATTTTGCTAAACGTGGTGATCGAGCACTCACAAATATCCCTTAATATTTACCCTTACACTCAGGAGCTGTCCCAGTGGCATCTACTGCAATCAGGAAGTAACTGGATGACTAGTTAATTTTTATATGTTATTGTTTTACCTCTGAAGAAAGCCATAACAGCGTCCTGAGTTGATCACAGGTTGTCACGTCTAAACAATGTGGCTCCAGCAGAGATTAAAAGGTCTCCCTGGTTTGCTCTCAAGCAGCTGGGCGAGGCGGCTGTTGGTCGTCTTGCTCGTCTTTCTCATCTTCTACTGGTATCTGAGCTCTGATGGCCTCTTCAAGTTCGTCAGTCTCTTTAGAGACTACGGAGGGCCTGCCGGACTCTGCCTGCAGACTGATATCAACAGGTGGACGGCGCTGGTTGACCGTGGTGAAGGCATCGTGAATACGCCCCAGGTTAAAGTGTCAGTCCCGTTTGTCACAGGCAACGGACACTTCTTGGTTGACGTGGATTCCAATAAGCTCTGGGTGACCTCATCTTCTCAACCCGGTTCAGCTCCGGTCCACCAGAGTGAATATTCCCCCATAGCACGATTTCAGATAGCCGGGAAGCACCCCGAGGCTCAGGCTAAGATGTTATGGTACCGCAAAGGCTCTGTCCTGTCAACACGCTGCATCCTGGTCGGGACTTCCAAGTCGTCGCCGGAGTGTGTCATCGTCCGAGAAGAATACATGGCCCATCGTAGCAGACCTAACGTCTATATTCAGCGGGTTCACATAAGCAACCCAACAGACAAAGCGGCATCAGTGGAGGCATCCTTGGACGCACTCATGTTTAGGAGCACTCCAGAGAAGATGGAAGATAAAGAGTTCACGCTGTCCACTGGCCATGTTCTGACAGAAAAGAAGGACAAAGTGTTGATGGCAGTGGCCACCAAAAGGCTCAACACTCACTTTCAAGTTTCAGCAAAGTCGGAGCACACTGAAAATATAGTAAGCGTGATTCACACGTCAGAGCCCACCGAGTCCTCCAAGGTGGAGGAGACCATGAGCAAGCTTCGAGACGCCGTCAAAAGAGAGATGGTGGAGGTGCTGCGGGCCAACTTGGAAAACTTGGTCAAGGAGCACCAGCAAGCGTGGGCAGACCTTTTCATATCTGGCAAGTCAATCTAACTTTGAATGGTTTTGCTTCTCTTCGTGTTACTTCAGCATGGTTTGTTTTTCATGATTAGACAATTTGGCTCCTCTGAAGAAATAAAGGCAATAAATGATATAATGTACAGGTATGCGCTGTTTAATGACCGCATCCGGTTCCGTCCGTGAAACCGGACATTGACCGGACGTTACCATAGTCACATAGTCTTTGTGCTGTTACTGTAATGTGAATACAAAGTGTATTTTCACTAGAAACGATACGTAAATGTGTCGGAGAATCTGCTGAAAATACTAGTGGAACGCTACCATCTACACAGCAGCTCAAATGCATGCGCATTTTTCATTTATGGACCAATTCTAGAAAATACAGTACTGTTACGAGCCTAACACTTAAGTGGATCGTACGAATACTTTTGTTTGACGGAAGCCAAAAATGCATCAATAGACAGTATTACGAACAACACGGAAGACCAGCCAGATGAAACAGATTCAGTGAGTGAATGTGAACCAGGTTTTATATAGTTATAAGAGAGAATATACAAACAAAGGAGTACTACTTACAATAGGACAGGCACATATACTTATGAACAGCTTGTTACAAATAAGTATTGGAAAGTCATACACACAAACACAAGTAATTTGCATAAAAAGTCTCTAAACACATCAACTGAGTTCCGAACCATCTTTAGGCCAAACATGAGTTAACGAGCAAGCGAGTAAGGTAGCTTTACACACACACAAACTCTTAACTCCTGCCTCTGCTTGTGGAGCCACAGCATTGTCTACAGCCACAGCGTCCAGAGTTAAAAACCAGATTATTATTTCCTTTAATAATTCTTAAGACCTTGCTTGTTAATGTTTTTGGATGGTCATTAAATGGTGCATACCTGTTACGAAAAAAAACAATCGATATACTAGGAAGTGAGGTTATCTTACTTACAGTGAGTAAACATGTTGGTAGACAGGCTAGGCACTTGGGCAACAAAGCAGAAATTCACTAGCCTACTACGATGGAGACACAGCTTCAAATCCCAATGGAGCCTTCTGGCCAGACTAGGTGTCACAAAGGCATGATTGTAGAAGAAGGGATGTAACAGTAACCCCTGCCGGCCCATGTGTTGGTCCGATGTTCCGTCCAGGACATGTTTCTACCTGCGTCCAATGAATTTCGGATAGATCCCAGACACTATGCTACCCAACTAAGGTTAAGCAGGGTTATATAAAATAATTTGATCATACTGCCAATATATACCTACAGATAAGACATGTTTTGGAGTGCCTCTGTTTGGTCAGATTATGACGGGGCAAATATACACAGTTGTCTCCAAAAATATGCTATGTGTCGGGATATTATGTTGTTTCAGCATGGATTTGATCATTTCTTTGATTAAATCATATCTCCTATTTAAAACGTATTCTTTAATATGCAAGTGTTTACATAAAGCTTTTAATAATGTTGTATACATGTATTGGGACATAGAAGTACTGTGTATATAATGTGTGAACTCAGGGACTTTCCTGTAAACAATGTCAGTGTGGCTTTCGCGCTGTAAATGGTGTGACCATGTGACTGCCATGTCTGGGCCACTGCTCAGCTGAAAATGGCTCAACATTCAAATAAGATCTGATTGGCTTATGCTTGGACCCTTTAGATTATTGGATGGGGTAGACTGGGACTAACAAATTGTGCAGGGCAATAAATGGGCCTGAATGTGATAAAATAGGCAGTCATTGTTGGTGCAGTGTGTAGCTAGTGGCCACTTTGTGTACCATTTGCATGTCTAGTATTCAGCATATTGTTTTAGATAGGGTGGAGTCGATAACCGATATAGACTATTATTATTATTTAAATTATTATGTTTTATTAAATAATTTAATATAATTTATTAATTTATTAAATAATACTATGAATTAATTAATTAATTAAAAAAAATTAAATGATTAAATAATTTATTAAATAATTATTATAATAGTATAGTATTATATTTAAAAAATGCAGTGCTCCTTACATGTACTTTGACTTTTATTTCATTGCAGACAGTATCAACCCAAGATTTTTAAAGCTGAACTTCATTTCAGTTGTTAATAAACATCCATTCCTGCGTTTCAGGCCAAAAAAAGTTGGGACGGGACAATTTATGACTAGTGATGAGGTAAAAAACTACATTTATGATGTGATGGCAACATGTGATTATAATCATGATTTGGTACAAAAGTAGTATCCACAAAAGGCCGAGTCTTTGAGGAGCGAAGGCGGGCCGATGATCTTCAGTGGTCAACAAATGTGTGAGAAAATGATTGAGATGTTTAAAAACTATGTTCCTCAAAGGAAGACCGGAAGAGATTTCCATATTTCAGCCCTTACTCTTTCTGATTGGACTTGTTTTGCATTGAAATGCATGGACATCCCTGGAAAAGATGTCTTCTTGAAGGAATTAATGAATGTTGCTCTAAAATCTCTGTGTACTTTTCATGCTGCCATCATAGAAGTGAAAATGACCTTTGCCATGGGCACTGACACAACCCCGTACCATGACAGAAGCCTGGCTTTTGGACTTGTAGCTGATAGTAGTCTGGATGGTCCTTTTCGCCATTGGTGTGTATCACGCAGTGTCCATGTTTCAACTTCTCTGGGCTTGGAGGCATCTAGGATGGACCGTCACACAGTGGAGACGCGTATTGGTCAGATGTTCCAGATCTTGAAATGGAAATGGACGCCATGTGCTCAAGCTTGAAATGCAGGAATGGATGGTTATTAACGAATGAAATGAAGTTGAGGAGACAAAATATGAAATATCTTGGGTTTGTACTGGCTGCAATGAAATAAAAGTCAAAGTACAGTGGGGTAAAAAAGTATTTAGTCAGCTACTGATTGTGCAAGTTCTCCTACTTAGAAAGATGAGAGAGGTCTGTAATTTTCATCATAGGTACACTTCAACTATGAGAGACAAAATGAGAAAAAAAAATCCATTGTAGGATTTTTAAAGAATTTTATTGTAAATCATGGTGGAAAATAAGTATTTGGTCACCACAAACAAGCAAGATGTTTGGCTCTCACAGACCTGTAACTTCTTTAGGAAGCTCTTCTGTCCTCCACTCGTTACCTATATAAATGGCACCTGTTTGACCTCATTATCTGTATAAAAGACATAAAGCATAATCCTACAATGTGATTTCTTGGATTTTTTTTCCTCATTTTGTCTCTCATAGTTGAAGTGTAAATATGATAAATTACAGACCTCTCATCTTTCTAAGTAGGAGAACTTGCACAATCAGTGGCTGACTAAATACTTTTTTTGCCCCACTGTAAATGTAAGGAACACTCCATATTTTTTAAATCTGCGTTTTCCATACTGTCCCAGCTTTCTTTCGCAGTAGGGTCTCGTTCCCACACCTTAAGTTGTGGCCATGGCTTAATTTTATTAAGAAGGGATGTCACCAGCAGACGTCCAAATCCATGCTAATCGATGACTTCCATCCTCTTACAGGTATTGAGATTAGAAAAATCACAGATGCCCACACGCCTTCCAGCAGCACTGTTAACACCACGCTGTACTACATCCTCTCTTCCTCCGCCGCCCCCCTGCTGCAGAACAGCCTCGGTCAGGAGGAACGGGAGAAGCTCGAGTCCAGTCTGAACTACGCCGACCACTGTTTCAGCGGCCACGCCACCATGCATGCCGAGAACCTGTGGCCCGAACGCGTTAGCGGCCCAGCGTCGCTCTTGCAGCTGGTCAATCTGTGGACGCTAACCCTCCAAAAACGTGCCTGCAAGGCCCTCGTTTCAGCCGGCGCCCATGGAATGATGCAGGCGGTCACTCTGAGCTTCGGTGGCCTGCAGTTCACGGAGAACCACCTGCAGTTCCAGGCTGAGCCGAGCGTCCTGCATAACAGCTACTCGCTGCGAGGCCTGCGCTACCACCGTGACCGGATCAGCCTGTCGGTGGTGGCCGACGCTGAGGGCAAACCCTCGCTGCACGTCTCCGTCAAGCCTCAGGATGAAGATAAGCCGGTGAAGCTGTACGCCTGCGAGGCAGGGTGCATCAGCGAACCCGTGGAGCTTACATCTGAACCGCGAGGGCACGTTTTCCCAGTTCTGGTGACCCAGCCTCTGACGCCGCTGCTTTACATCTCGACCGATCTGAGGCACCTGCAGGACCTGCGGCACACTTTGCACGTCAAGGCCATCCTAGCGCACGACGAGCACATGGCCAAGCAGGACCCGGGTCTACCCTTACTGTTCTGGTTCAGCGTGGCGTCGCTCATCATCTTGTTCCACCTTTTCCTCTTCAAGCTCATCTACAATGAGTACTGTGGCCCCGGTGCCAAGCCGCTCTTCAGGAGTAAGGTATAAATCCATGAAGGAACATCAAACTCTTGGGTGGTGTTGAATCCTGCTTTTCCTACCACTTTCTCTTTCTCTCTGATTTTCTTCAAAGCTGTTCCTAGGCTTCCACTTGACCAAACTGGAGAAGCTGAAGATTTTACTCCTGCAGAATTTCTCTCCAGTCTTCTCTCTGGGTGTTTTCTCGTTTTCTGAAAGCACCAGTGTAATTGTGACTGGCACTGCTTTGTCTGAAGGTTTTTTCCTCTGTCTGATTCCTGTTGAAAACAACGAAAGATTATTTGTGTGTCCGAAAGTAACAAATATTTATTTTTTATACAAATCTGATCTCAGTTGGCACTAGAACCTCTGGCAGTCCGTCATGTCGCACAGATTTTGATTTCGATCTTTGTTTCTTCATGTAGCCTACACATTTTGCAGTTTAAACAATTGTGGTGTGATCCAATAGTGGGCGAAGATTTGCATTTTAGTTAATGAGAGTTACACTGTATAGACAAAAGTTTGTGGACACCCAAAATAAGTACATCCAAAACCTATAAAACATGATTGTGAGGTCGGCTTCTGATGTTAGGCAATAAGCCCTGACTCACTTTTGGCATTCCAGTGCATTTTCATTCTCTGTGCAAGCCAGCCAAGCTCTTAATCAAAGATGGCAAGCCAATTCTCTGTGGACTTTAAGGGCAGCAGGGCAGAAAGTTGATGTCATATTGAGAGTGTATTCTACTGCCACTGTATGTTTATTCAGAAATGTATGCTTTATATTATGTTACAAGTGAATGTTGCTGAAATGGCAGAGCTCAATAATCAGAAGGGGTGGCCACAAACTTGTGCCTGTATAGTGTATGTCCATAAACTCTTCACTGGTGCCTTCAAGCTTTTCTTCTTCCAAGTTGGTGCAAGGAGTCTGTGTCTTCAGTCCATCTTTCTACAAATCCTTTTAGTTTTGTTTTCTCCAATAGCTTTTACCACCTTGAGTCTGAGAACATGACCTGAGAACATTCTGAACTGCTCTTACAAGCACATAGAGCCCTATTACATAATGTTACTGGTACCAGTATACCAGTCATTTCTTCCCTAATGATTGGTTACACCAACATGTTGGTGCCTATTTCAACATTTCACCTGCTGTTCCAATGACAGCCAAGATACCAATTGTCAAGACACCCTTTTGCCATTCTGTGACCTGCTTTCTCATTGTGTTAAGTATGCACCCCATTGACATATACAGTGCTGTGCAGAAGTCTTTGGCCACCATTAGAATTGTTATTTTAGCAGTGGTATAATGGCCATATATAACATATTGTTGACGATTGGACCCAATAATGTCAAACTGGGATTCATCACTGAATAATACTCTTTTCCACTTATGTTCATTAGATTCTTTGTGAGCTTTAGCGTATCTTAGCCTTTTCACCCTGTTCCCCTTTTGAATAAGTGGCTTCTCGGCTACTGCCTCTCCAAAAAGACCATTCCTGGTCAAACCATTTCCTGTACAAATTTCCCCTAATGTGGGACTGTGGTGGCCTAGCGGTTAAGGTACTGGACTCTGGACCAGAAGGTCAAGGGTTCAAATCCCACCTCTGCCAAGCTGCCACTGTTGGGTCCTTGAGCAAGGCCCTTAACCCACAAATGCTTGGATTGTAAGGTTGTATCAATTGTAAGTCGCTCTGCTAAATGTAAATGTATTATCTATTGTATTCTAATAAAGAGACTAAGAAATAATTATACATGATCATTATATCACTGCTATAACAATGGATTATCTAATGGTGGCCTAAGACTTTCGCACAGTACTGTAGGTGCTGCTGTTGGTGGATGCGACACTGTTTGTACCTTCAACCGTTTTTTAAAACTCACCACAATTTCACTTGACTTCTTCATCATCTCAAGATGCTATATATACTCACAGGTGGTACAAACTAACTGGAGAAATGTTTATTGTATTTGTTGTAGTTTGTACATGTGAACCCATTCTGGTGTCTGGGTGGGAATTCAGGGTTTTTGTTTGCATTACTTTCTGGTTTGCTTTTCCTTCAGTGTTGGCTTTGAAATCATCAGGCTCAAACATCGTTGGGACAATGCATTTGTTTGAGTTGTTGTGGTTTTACATTGACTTGCCCTGATTAAATTAATGATTCAAAGGTGGTGGTCTTCATTGATGTGAACTGTGACTACATTTTCATGCGGAAAACGCCTGATTAGCCGAAACAACAAATCAGCAATTGTTTGATATACAAATAATTGTAATTAACAGTGTGCTTGACTTGACTTTATGCCATCTTTTATAATACAGCTATGCGCTGTTTAACGACTGCACTGTGTTCTGTAGAACAGGATGTTGACCGACATTACCATAGTCACAAAGTCTCTGTTTGCTACTGTAATGTAAATAGAAAGGGCATTTTCACGAGAAAACTGCATGCCAGTGACATTTAAATGCACCACAGATACCACTGAAAACAAGAGTGGAACGCTACCATCTACAGAGCATCCCTAAGGCCACCACATGTTTTTATTTTTGGAAATTCACAATAATTATAGAAAATGCAGTAATGTTCTGGTACGACGCTGTCTAGGGGAAAGCCGCAACACTTAATAAGATGTATGATGGACCTGATACTTTTGTTTGACAGAAGCCAAAAATGCCTTGTCAGACAGTATTATGGGACTGTGGTAGCCTAGTGGTTAAGGTACTGGACTGTGGACCAGAAGGTCAAGGGTTCAAATCCCATCTGCCAAGCTGCCACTGTTGGGTCCTTGAGCAAGACCCTTAACCCACAATTGCTTGGATTGTAAGACGTTCTGGATAAGGGCGTCTTGCTAAATGCTATAAATGTATTACAAACACCACAGAAGATCAGCCAGATAAAACAGACTCAACGAGTGAATGTGAACCAATGGGGTTCTAGGTTAGCGAGAATATACAGGTAAAGTCTCTAAACGCATCAACTGAGTTAGAATGGTCTCCAGTAAGGTAAGGTAGTTACACAGGCACACACAAATGACAGACTTCCGGTCTTAAGCTCTAACTCCCACCTCTGCTCGTGGATCCACAGCACTGATTGGTTGTTGAGGTGACCAGCTGTTTACAGCCACAGTGTCTGGAGTTGAAAGACTGGTTTTCCGTTTCTATTATCATTTATTAGAATTGCTAAAATCTCGTGCGTTAAAAGGAACGGATGTTGATCAGATGGACGTTCAATGGCACATACCTATAATGTAATAATTTACTTTTACACTATACGAGTTTTGTTTTGAGCGACAATAGATCGCTCTCCAAGTCCATCCACAGATTGTCTATATGCTTTAGGGCAGGGTACTGACTTGTCCACACAAGGACATTCACATTCCTATCTAAGTCACTGCATTTATGGTCGGTGTCGTACTGGACGGTGAATCACCTGCCCTCATTCAGCTGTCTAGTGGGTGGCTGCAGGTTTTCCTCAAGAATTTGGATATATTTCTCAGCACCCATTTTCCCTTCAATCCTGACCAATTGCCCAGTCCGTGTTGAAGTAAAACACCCCCACAACGTAATATTGGCATCTTGTTGCATCATATGCGGTAAGATGTATTTTGGTGTGTGTGGGGTGGTTGATTTATGTCAGACATAGCGGTTGGATTTCAGAAAACTTTTTGCCACATGGCATCCAATGCAGTTACAGGACTTGGTGTGACACCTTTTCCTTAGAGGATTATCTCTTGTCATTTTTCCATACAGCCCAGCTTTGTGTAACTGACACACTGACCCTGCAAAGCTTCCACTGATCTCTTGGTAGCTTCCCTGATCACAATCCCTCTGGCTTGATATTCCACTTTGGGGGTACCACTCGATTTAACTTCTTAATAACACATAGAACTGTTCTCACAGGAAGTGTTAACGACTTTCAGCAACTTTAGTCCCTTTGAAAGCCCTGTTTTTACTAGTATTACCTTTATTCTGAGATAATCAAAACCACTACAGTGTCAAGTGGGGCAAATAGAGGTATGCACTGTTTAATGTCCACATTAAATGGATGCTGGACATTACCATGGTAGTTTATTTACTTTGCACATAGTGCTTTATTTTAAATAGGCCTAATATGTAATTAAAACACAATATGAAAACATTTAGTGTAATACAGTGCTGTACAATAAGTTCCAATCTTTGCATCTTTTATAAAACCTGAAACACAACAAAAACGAAAGCAGCGTTACCATTTTCTCTGCCCTTTCAAGACTGCAATTCTGTTTGCTGTCAGCAGGAGTCACAAGGGTTTGCTCGTACTAGTTTTCCATCATTTAGATGTGAATAATATGTATGTAAGACAGATTTGTAGAGTGGTACCTCGGTTCTGGTCGTGAATTCGTTCCAGAACGACGAGTACCGAGGAAATTTTTTCCATAAGGAATAATGTAAAAGTAATGAATCTGTTCCAGACCCCCAGAAAATCCACACTGTATAAGGCATTACATGCATTAATGGAGTTTTGTACAGGTGCCCCCTGATGTATGATGGGGATATGTTCCAACAAATCCATCATAAGTTAAATGTAGGAGTTTAACGAGTGTTTGGTAGAGCAGTCTATACTGTATCATAGCGGAGCAACCACTGATCTGAATCACTGCGTACTGAATTGTGAATCGTGAATCGAGTTTCGGCTGAAACGAGTCACGCGGCTCCACTCATCATACAAGTTTAACCAAGTGCGCTGAGTACCGAGCAAACGACGAGAACCGAGACATATTTTTCAAGTCAGAATGTGGCGAGAACCAAATTAGACGAGGTCTGAGGTGATTGAGAACCAAAGGTGCCACTTTATTTCCTATTATAAGACCTCAGCCCTTAAAGCAAACAGACGTTCATTGCAAGGACGTTAAATGGCGCATAGCTGTAGCTTGGTGTGTGGTCTGGAAGGTGAGTGGTTGTACTTGAGCAAGTACATAAACTTTATTTTAAAGGAAGGAACATCAGTTTCTTGGGTGGTGAGGAGTCCTGGTTTTCCTCCCAATCTCTCTGGAGAAACTGGAGATGCTTTTAGATTTTAGTCCTGCAAAATTTCTCCCCAGTCGTCTGTTTGGGTGTTTTCTCTTTTTCTGAAAGCACCAGTGTGAATGGTATTGGTCCTAAAGTAACTGATATTTTGTTAATACAAATTTGATCTTAGTTCTACACATTCTGCATTTTATTTGATGAGAGTTCACGTCCATAAACTCTTCACTGGTGACTTCAAGCTTTTCTTCTTCCAAGTTGGTGCAAGGAGTCTCTATCTTTAGTCCATCTTTCTATAATTTCTGTTTACTTTTCTCCAATAGTGTTTACCAAGTTAAGTCTGAGAACATGACATGGGAACATTCTGAATTGTACTCAGAAGCACGTACTGCCATATTACATAACGTTACTGGTACCAGTATACCATTAATTTCTTCCCTAATAACTGGCTATGCCGACATGTTGGTGCCTATCTCAACATTTCACCTGCTGTTCCACTGAGGGGCAAGATACCAATTGTGAAGACACCCTTTTGCCTTCTGTGACATGCCCTTAGTGTTTTAAGTATGCACCCTATTCAGATATAGAAGCAGCTATTGAGGGATGTGACATTTTGGTCAGAAGAGCTTATACACTATATAGACAAAAGTTTGTAGACACCTCTTCTAACTACTGAGCTCTGCTATTTCAGCAACACTCGCTTGTAACACATCCATAATATAAAGCGTACATTTCTGGATTTTCCATAGTCAAACAGTGGCAGTAGAATGCTTATCTGCCTATCTGCTGATACCCCAGTGACTCTCGATATGACACAGTTATAGGATTCCGCTTCCAACAAGTCAGTTGGAACAAGACAGTTCATCAACTTTCTGCCCTACTGTCCTTAAACAAAGTTCATAGAGAACTGTTTTTCCAACTACGATTGTGAACTTGCACAGAAGCTTGTCCTCAACTCCATCAAATACCTTGAAAATGCACTAGAATGCCAAAAATGAGCCATCAGAAACCAATCTTACTGTAATGTTCCAAAATGTGGAAAAAAGTGGAAAGCCCTTTTAGAAAACAAAAGCCTGTTGTAGCAGTAAAGTGGGGAACTCCATACTAATTCCCATGTTTTGGATGTAATTTTGGGTGTCCTCAAACTTTTGTCTATATATGGTATATTGGATGCCTGCTTTGCAAGGTGATTGGTTATGTCCAAGTAAATGTATAATGGGCTCTAGAAGGGCTGATCACTTATACGAACCAGGTATTTCACTAACTAAACTTTAATAATTGATTAATAAATTAATAATACTCCATAACACTCCTATTATGGATTGCCACAGCATTTGGCATGTTTTATTTAATGCCATATGCCCTTCCTGGCACAACCCTCCCCATTTTGGACCAACACCAGGAGCGTACCTCCAGCGGCTGAGGTTTTTCCATAACCACACAGCTAAAACTTCACATTTCAAGCCCCACCTGGGAATTAACCCATTCCCTCTAACACTGCTGTTTTCAGAAACTGGCTCTACCCATTAGGAAACCAAGGCTGTCAGTTATAATGTCTAAATACTGATGGAAAAATTGAGTTTCTTATTACTTTTAGGGTGTAATGTGACTAAAGGTAAGGATTTTGAAAGAGTATGCTGATTTTCTGAAAGCACTGTATGGTGTACTAGGACTATGTCTCAAAGTTAGACCATTCCTGATACATGCCTCTTGAATGTCTCTCTCCAGCATATGGATGAAACCTGAAGGCCTTTTATCAAGTGCAAAGGACAACCGGCCAGCTTCTGATCAGCATCCACGTTCATTCATACACACTTTACATAAGAACTTATGCACCATTTACCTCTTAAAAACTTCTGATCTGCTATTTGATCTGATTATCAATTAAATAATAGGATTGATTTACTCATTTAGTGTAATGGATATTAATGAGAACAATGCAGATTGTAGTATAGATAAAAATGGGATGAATACGATTAGCATAATACGAATTGCAGATTACAAGTTGTATAATCATTTAGAAAACTGTGATTTCCTGTTTTTAAACGTTTTAAAAGAAGAGAAACAACGACTTACCAGAAAGGCAATGATTTCATTGAAGGTGAGGAAACCAAAGTGATTTAATTATTTCTGGTCCAAAATCACAGAAAGCTTGTATAATCTCATAGACTGTTGAGAAAATAATGAGATATGCATTTGCTAACCGTTAAAAAATACAGAAGGCGCATTTGACACAAGTGGAGTTGGAGTCTGATAAGAGTCTTGCTTTCCTTGAAGAACCACTAATAGTTCAATTAATAGACTATTCCTGCTTGACTGAATTATATAATGAATAATATTAATCACATGCGCTCTTCTTCCAATCACCTCATTTTAGCAGCATTAGTCCAACGTTCTAATGGCAATAAATGCTAGGGGATTTCAAAACAAATGCAAAGCTCACGCTCATTGTTCTGTTCTATTCGGTTTCCTCGAGTTGCAAGATATGTGGTGCTCTGATATTTGTAAAGTTCAGTTTTGGTTTCCAAATTGGCCAAACTAACACAACAACAACCGCCAAAAGGTTAGCCTTGCTCTTTTGCAAAATGAAGTACGTCCAGAATTTGACTGTCAAATTCCACTACTGTCTTACGACTCCAATGCAGAGATGCACAACCCCATACAGATGCTTAGTTGTCTGATGCAGCCATAGAAGTAAATAAAACAGAACACCAACAATGGATCACTGTAAAACAGTAGAACCCTATGAATCTGCTGTGGGATGAGCTTCACTATAACGTCACGGAAAATGCCCAAAAAGTAGGTGCACCTACACTCATTGTCCATTTTTAGTCCATCCGTTTCTCCACATACTTTGTTAGTTCCCTTTACTCTGCTCTCTAATGGTCAGGAACCCCACAGGTCCACCACAGCTCAGGTACACCAACCAGTATCTGTGTGGTGGATCACTCTCAGCACTGCATGGACACTGATGTGATGGTGTGTTAGTCTGATATGAGTGGATCAAACACAAAAGTGCTGCTGGAGTTTTTAAACACACCAGTGTCACTGCTGGACTGAAAATATACCACCTACCAAAAATGTCCAGCCACCGTCATCCTGTAGGCAGCATCCTGTGAGCAGTGGTGAAGGATTATAGGATGACTAACACAAACCGTCCGACAACAGATGAGCTACTGTCTCACTGTAATTGTATAACTACAAAATGCATCTATATGGTAAGTGGAACCAATAAAATATATACTGGTCAGTGAGTGTATTTTAGAATGACAAACATCTGCAAAGCTGTAATTCTTATTAATTGATTCTGGGCACTTTGATGCCCAAACCACTGCTATTTTGTAGTGATTCAAATTTTTCTGGTAGGTGGATAACTCATTTTGCACTGTTTATATAGGCATGCAAAAGACTATATGGTCTATTAAAGTCTATGAAGTTTGTATGAAGTAGATCTCACAGTGGTATGGTAAGTAGATAGTAACATATGTTTTACTTGAAATGAAGTTAAATATTACTGATGGAATCAGTGAGACTCTAAGCTGTGCACATGGATTGCTTTAGGGTAATAAGGTCGTGGTTTGCTTCAAGGTGACCATTAGTTTGCTACATTAATACACGGTCAGTAAAAGGACCGCACAAATATAGTAATATAACCGTTTGTGAAGGGAGAGTATTAATTTTGTTAGATGATAGAATTGTAGTCACATAGCTCATAGTTCTTGAGGCCTTAATAAGCAGGTGAATGAAGGAATGTGGGTTGCGTGCTAGGGATATGCACAGGGACTGAAACTTTATATTAAGTGCATACTTTTTTCAGGTTAATCAGGTTAAAAGTCAAATTATCAACGGCTTCAATAAATTGTATAATAATCATTTTGTTCTGTTCATTTGCTTCACTGAATTAGAAGTGTATAACGTGCAGGGAATTTTATTTAAACAATGTGGGTAAGTCTTGTTTTGCATCTTTTGAAGACACAAAGGATGAAGTTGCTTACTGAAAGTGATTAAATGTCCTGTTTTACTAAAATAATTGCCTTTTCTCATGCTTTCTTGGCTTTTGCTTTTAAATGTATTGCAGTGGTCAAATTAACACAAATATGGGCACCTACCAATCAATGAGCCAGGTTTGAGTCATGGTGAAACATTCCTGCCAATTGAGGAATCACAGACAGACATGATTGTCTGTGCTTGACTGAGAGGAGACTGGTTAGGGGTCATCCCCTGGTAATGCTACAGTGGCCACTGCCCAGCCCAGTGTAGACTGGTGTCCCATCCAGGGCATGTATGCACCTGAGCCCTGTGTTCTCCAGGGATGGCCACTGGATCTCCTTCAATCCTGACCAGGAAAATTAGAGTTAATACTGTAGAAAAAGAAAGTACATTGGTTCCTCGGTTTTTGTCATTAATTCGTTCAAGAAAGCTTCTCAAGAATTGAAAACGACGATGTCCGAGTAAATTCTTCCCATAAGAATTAATGTGAATTCAATGAATAAGTTCCAGACCCCCAGAAAATCCACACTGTGTAAGGCATTATATGCATTAATGGAGTTGTATTGTACAGGTGCTCCCTGATTTATGATGGAGATATGTTCAAATCCATCATACGTTAAATGTATCATGAACTGAGGAGTTTAACAAGTGTTTGGTAGAGCGATCTACACTGTATCATAGCAAATCCTATGATAAGTAATAAGCAAGTAAATGGTTAAACCACTCACATTAACCTACAGTGGGCTAAAATCATTAAAAGCTTATTTCATAATAAAGTTTTGAAAAACCTCATGTTATTTAGTAATTAATGGATTCAAAGTGAAAACTTCGGAGAACCGAATTCGATGAGTTCCAAGGTGGTCGAGAAGCGAAGTACCACTTTATTATTATTAGTTTGATTGTAGGGGTGTAACGATACATTGTGATGCCATGCAAAAATGTGATGGTGTCCATCGTCGAGATGGATGATGTGTTGTGTTTATTGAACACCAGGTGGCGCTAACATATGTCATGGTCACAGGCACATATCTATTCACATAAGGCACATAAGATTCTTTGTTTCTATTTTTATATAACAAAAGTACACAATATTTTGAATTGTTATTCTTCAGAAATAAAAAAGGAATGTTTTCACTTGGTTATTTAAGAAATGATGCAGCTATAATAGAGCATATACAAGAAAATGTGCATTGTTTTGCATTGTTTATACTTCAGAAATAAAAAAGTAATGTCTTTTATTGAATGCAAAAAGATAATCGTGAGAAAATCAAATTGTGAAGTCAGTGTCCAAACCATGATACCCAAACCATGATACTACCGCCACCATGTTTCACAGATAGGATAGGTCTTCTTATGCTGGAATGCAGTAATTTTTTCCTTTCTCCAAACATAACGCTTTTTTCTTTTAAACCAAAAAAGTTTAGTTCTATTTTGTCTCAATCCGTTATTCATAAAACATTCTTCCAATACGCCGCCTTAACCTGGCTCGTCCACGTGATCTTTAGCAAACTGCAGACGAGCAGTCAATGGTTCTTTTTGGAGAGCAGAGGGGGCTTTTCTCCTTGCAAACCCCGTGCCATGCACAACCATTGCTGTGTCAGTGTTCTTCTGATGGTTGGAACGTCATGAACCATTAACATTAGCCAATGTGAGAGAGGCCTTCAGATTGCTTAGAAGTTTTACCACTGCCGGGGGTCCTTTGTGACCTCGCCAACTACTACACGCCTTGCTCTTGGAGTGATCTTTGTTGGTCAACCACCTGGGGATTCCTGGGGAGAGTAACAATGGTCTTGAATTTCCCTCCATTTGTACACAATCTGTTAGTTTCATGACTGTGGATTGGTGGGTCAAACTCTTTTTGTAACCTTTTCCAGCCTGATGAGCATCAAACAACTCTCTTTCTGAGGTCCCTCAGAAATCTCCTTTGTTCATGCCATGATACACTTCCACAAAAACGTATTGTGAAGAGCAGGCTTTGCTAGATCCCTGTGTCTTTAAATAATAAAACAGGGTGCCCACTCACACCTGATTGTCATCCCATGATTAAAAACACCTGACTCTAATTTTTTCACCTTCAAATGAACTGCTAATCCTAGAGGTTCACATACTTTTGCCACTCACTAATATGTAATATTGGATCATTTTCCTCAATAAATAAATGACCAAGTATAATATTTTTGTCTCATTTGTTTAACTGGGTTCTCTATTGATGATGTTTTAGGTCATATTTATGCAGAAATATAGAAAATTCTAAAGGTTTCACAAACTTTCAAGCACCACTGTACCCCTATGTAATTATTTTAGCCGTATTATTATTATTATTATTATTATTACTATTATTATTATGCAATGGACCGTTGTCCTTTCCAGAACACCCTTATGCATGAGCCCTGTGTTCTCTGGAATAGAGACACCCAGTATAAGCAGGAATAAAAATAACAAAAAATAATTGTTGTTGTTGCTGCTCTTATTGTTATCTTGGCTTCCAGCAACCTGTCTTCAATCTCTTTAAAAGATACTTTAACCAACATCCAGACCAACCAAACTTCTCGCAGATGGTGAGGAGGAGAATCAGGTGGACTGCCACACTGCAGGTCATAAATATTACTTCAGCAAAGAAGTGGTGAACAGATTAGATGCTTATTGTTCAACAACCAGCTGCATTTCTAGACTTGTCATACTCAGGCACCCACAGAATTTAGAGGGGCACAGCCAATCAGTCATATAAAAATAAGCCTGTTAATCACTAAATAGATTAAGTGATTTAACACTAAAGTTGGCCTTACTTTGCCATGAAGAAGACATTAACAGATATTTTTGTTAATTGCACTAATATTTTTTATGCTAATGTAACTGATGTATGTGCTAGTTTAATGAATGCCTTTGCTTTAGTGAGTATGTAGCCTACTTTATGGTAGGCTATACAGTTATAAGTGGCTAGCCAAAACAAAAGCTGTCATTACCTTGCCTGCAACATGGCACTTTATTTTAAATATTTGCTGATGTCCATTAATCCACGCGAAGAAAACGAAAGAAACTTGGTTTGACTGAAAGCGCCACACACACTTTTGGAAAGATGCTGGGAAATGTAGTGCCTGTGGTGAGTTTACTATGGGTGTGAGGTAAGTTTAACTGCACTTCAAGGAAGCAGCCAAATAAAACAGAAGCGCAAACAGCTCTAATCTGGATCAGTAATTATAGTGTAGCGGTTGTGAATCCACCAATCAAGAGGCGCCATTGGGTAATTATGCCTTTACGTCAGTGATTGAGTCTCGAGATGAAGGCGCGCGACGGCTGCAGGCTAATGAGAAGGACGTCCTCGGATTAAAGCGCTATAAAGACTATTAAAAAGAACAGATTATTTTTTACATGTCAGACGGTGTAGGAACGCGGGAGAGCTGTCCATGTCCTCACTGGAGTCCAAGAATAAGGATTGTTTGGCTTCCAGCAACCTGTCTTCAGCCTCTTTAAAAGATACTTTAACCAAAATCCAGAGCAGAAAACAAGAAGCTCGAGAGAAACTTCTAGCAGATGGTGAGGAGGAGAATCAGGAGGACTGCCACATCTGCGGGTAATAAATATGACTTCAACAAACTAGATGTGGTAAACAGGTTAGATGTTTATTGTTCCTCTGGGTCGAGAGCCTGCTATCAAAACATTTTGTAATATGATGAATGTCATGGTAATGTAGTATAACCATGTAATTATGATATATTTACAATTATATCATTATTTGTATTCAGTATATTGGTATTTGTTACACAGTTTATGTGCACACACTCACTGGTCATTTCATTAGGTACACCTTGCTAGTACCGGGTTAAATGCAAATTTATTTAAGGTGCTGAAAACGTCCTTCAGAGGTTCTAGTCCATGCTGACACGATAGCATCATGCACTTGGTGCAAATTTGTCGGTTGTACATCCATGATGCGACTCTCCCGTATCACCACATCCCAAAGGTGCTCTATTGGATTGAGATCTGGTGAATGTGGTCATGTTCAAAAAACCAGTTTGAGAGGGAATTGAGCTTTGTGACATGGCGCATCATCCACAGTATGTTCTGACAAACCAATACTAAATTGAATGTTTCATAAACTGATGTGTCTCATATAGTGTGGCAGTGAGGCTGTGGTAGCCTAGCAGTTAAGATACTGGACTATGGAACAGAAGATCCAGGGTTCAAGTCCCATCTTTGCCAAGCTAAAACTGTTGGGTGCTTGAGCAAGATCCTTAACCCACAATTGCTTGAATTATAAGATTGTATCAACTGTAAGTTGTTCTGGATAAGGGTGTGTGCTAAATGACATAAAGGTAGTGTATATCCCATAGCCTACCTTAAACATGCTTAAAACTTGAATTAACTACAACTTAGATTAACATACAGAGCAAAATCATTAACACAGCATATTATAACTTATTAATATAACTTATTTTATAATAAAGTGTGGAATAACAATTTATTGAATAATGTGTTTAAAGTGGAAAACAGAAGGGTTAGTCTACCGGTGAGCTGAGGGTGCTGCTGCTGGAATGCCCAGCATCTGTGGGAATTAATAAAATTCAAAATTCAGAATATGGTTTCTGCTGAAAGTTTTTTTTTTATGTGCATTATTGGATTCCCATCATAAAGTCGAAAAATTATGACTTTCTAAAAACTTGTCTAAAGTAACAATTGTAGCACCCTTAAAAAGATGATGTTAAAATGTACAGAGACTAATATACAGTGGTGCCTGAAAGTTTGTGAACTCTTTAGAATTTTCTACATTTCTGCATAAATTTGACCTAAAGCATCATCAGATTTTCACACAAGTCCTAAAAGTAGATAAAGAGAACCCAGTTAAACAAATGAGACAAAAATATTGTACTTGGTCATGTATTTATAGAAGAACATGAACCAATGTTACATATTAGTGAGTGGCAAAAGTATGTGAACCTTTGCTTTCAGTATCTGGTGTGACCAACCTCCCCCCCCCGACCTGACATAACCTGCACCATAAAACTTAGAAACCCCAGTCCATCACAAGGCAGAGCAGAGGGGTGCCCCCTGGTTTTGAACAACCTTTAAACCGTTAATGTTGATTGTGGTCGTGAGAGAGTCTGGAACATACAGTGGTGCTTGAAAGTTTGTGAACACTTTAGAATTTTCTATATTTCTGCATAAATATGACTTAAAACACCATCAGATTTTCCCACAACTCCTGAAAGTAGATAAAGAGAACCCCATTACACCAGAGCACCAGTCCACTGCAGAACAGGGTTAGGTAGGGGTTGCTGTTGCAGCGCCAGAGGATGTCACTCAGTCATCTGTTTTCACCATCCTCAGACAAGACCAGGTGTGCCTAACTGGAAAGCACCTCTGGGAGTCAAGTCTATATTTGTTATAAGTTCTGAAATAATGTTACAGGAAAATGTACATCACTGAAATATCAATATTTTTCGATTGCTCCACAGCCTACCTATCCCCAGTTGCAGCAGCTCCAATCGGACAGTTCGTAGGATCCTGGTTGCCTGTGTCATCTCATTTCTGGCTATGTTTTTCACCGTGGCCATGGACTTCAGCTCAAGCTTAGATGACTGGTGGATCACAGACACCTGCCTTAGTGAACTGACCTCTTGCAGGACTAATGCTACACTCCGAATCATTTCTGAACTCCAAACGATGAGGAATGCATGTTTGTCAAGAGATAGCGACAGCCCTTCATTTGAGGAATGGGCAGCAGTTAGCTGGATTTGTACAGGTGTAGAAACGGATGGTCTGGGGAGGCCTTGCGGTACAGAGCACGCTGAGTTTTGTGAGGACCTTCATGTTGACTTTTTGGAGCTCATTAACTCAACGTGGTCCAATGAATCCA
This sequence comes from Ancistrus triradiatus, assembly GCA_025084515.1. Classification (NCBI taxonomy): domain Eukaryota; kingdom Metazoa; phylum Chordata; class Actinopteri; order Siluriformes; family Loricariidae; genus Ancistrus; species Ancistrus triradiatus. Next base: position 100,460 of record JAJAGP010001502.1, read on the forward strand.
TGTGCGCCAATGAAATCTCTAACGTCACTGTTGCTATTGAAAAGATTTTGGACTTCTTGGGTGTCAGAGATCTGGACATTAGCCTGTTGAAGCACAACGCAGAATGGGCAGACTTGATGGCTCTCAAATTTCTACTCACATTCCAGGAGATGAACTATCAGTGTATATTAAGCGAAGGACGACCGGATAAACAGTCTAAATGGTTACAAACATTGACCGTACTGCTGATCCTACAAGACTTATCTGAAAACTTCCAGAGTTGTTGGATGGAAAACGCTGAGCAGGAGCTTCCCCAGCTACTCCACGTCCCCGGATCCTGTTTGGAAGCAGCCTATAAGCTCGTTCCCGCCTTGAGGAACATCCAGACATGCTTTCTCATGAGGACCACGTCAAATCTGAAGCTGAAATCCAGAAACGTCTTATCTAACCTGAGCCTAAAGGTCTGTCTGCTCACCATTGGGTGCCTCATCTACCCCATCGTCCTGCTGTCCTTTAAGCAGATGACAGAGTGGATCCAAGACTACGCACAGAGCCTGAAGGAGAGAACGGAAGATCTGAAGACTCAGCGGCGGCTTGCTGAGGATCTCCTCCATCAGATGCTGCCCAAATCGGTGGCCAAGCAGCTACGCAAAAACAGACACGTGGAGGCTGAGAGCTACGAGAGTGTAAGAGAGGGTCTTCAATGGCAGTGTTAATGTAGTGTCCATTTTAAGGTTAAACAGCCAGAAAATAAGGCAAGGGGTCAGCACTAGTCTTGTGGCTTTGACAAATCAAAAAGAAGTCCATATTCATTAGACGTGTTGGCGAGATTGCAGTATAGAGAAGCAACACATGCTCCTGTTTTGTTTGTTCTTATTGTTGCAGTAATTGCCTGTAATTATGGTATTACATATTCATTAGGAGATAAAACAGCTTATGAGGGAGAGGGGCAAATTGCGCGTCTCTTGCGGAGGATAAATTGGGCATACGAGGCCAATAGCTGATACTTTTCTCTGTTTTATTGTGTAGTTACCTGAATTACCTACATATTCAGTGCATCCAAAAAGGCAAGTGTATCACTGAGTATGTTACATTAATAGCATTTAGCAGATGCTACCATCAAACTAAACAGTTTGTCAGTTAAAAATGATGGAACTTTCTCCCCTTGCAGGATTTTGACTTGCAACTCTTATCTGGAGTGAATTACAACTGATACAATCTTACAGTTCAAGCAATTGTTGGTTAAGGGTCTTTCTCAAGAACCCAACAGTGGCAGCTTGACAGAGGTGGGATTTGAACCACTACCTTAACCGCTAGGCTACCACAGTCTATTGTAGATTTACTGTGATAGAGAACCAGAGTCAGGAGTTTACAAAATTGGATAAACAAAATGGTTATATTTATTATTTACAACAGGATTTTATGACATTTTGCTTGACTTTTGATCTTGTTATTGCATCCAGAAACGGGATTAATATTGTTTCAAACATATAACATATACAAGTAACACAATAACTCTAATAAATAACAAAATTCTATCATTTATTCTTAATGAATTTTACTTAAGCAATAAGATACGAGAGGGAGTTCTATAACGTAAGATACTGGCCAATGTAAGGCTTTAGTATGGCTGGCGTTATTTTATTTATTTATTTTTTATTAAGGAATTTAGTCAGGACATTAAAACATTTTAAATAAACACAGGTCGAATAACAATAAACAAAAAATAGATGATAACAAACACCATAAATTACAAAGTTCCTCCTTTTTTTTTTCCTCCTCAATTTAAACCCACCTTACAGCCCCGTATCCCCGAATATGACACAGCAGATATACACAAACAGGCAACCAGATAGACACACACACACACAAAAGTAAAAATAAATACGATAAAATAAGAAAATAAATAAAGTCATAAGTAAATAAACAAACAATGAATATACAAAAAATAGAGTAAAAAAGAAAATCAAAAATAAATAAATGAAGAATACACAAACATATGTACATACTTGTATACTGCTCAAAAAACAAACAAACAAACAAAAAAACAAATCAAAATAAAACAGTCAGCTGGCATTTATTGAAGTGAGCGAGAATACGAAGGAAAATGATTCCATTTAGAATAAAATCCCTGCAGTAAGTGCTTTTAAAGGTAAATGTTTCATCTTATCTAATTGAATAAAGTACCAGACGTCCCAAACCATTGCGAAATGAGGGGGTTTCGAAGACTTTCCCATTAGCAAGATATGTCCACCTTGCCAGTAAAGACGTGAATGCCGATATATCCCGTTTGAACCCTATGGACAAGGGTTCAATCAGTAAAAAAAACAAATATTGCATGAAGGGATTCATATTACGTTGTCATTTTTTCAAAGCAATCGAACCCAAAATTTATGTAGGAGGCAGCGTCTGCATAAAGACAAGTACACAGCAGGAAAAGGGAAAGAAGCGCAATTGCCTAACTTGAAAGTATCTGAACCAAATGTGAAGATGGAAGGTTTAATATCAGCAGATTACTTTGGCCAAAAACAATTGAAAGAAACCATCCCTATACAGATCGTGAAAAGACTTAATGCCCCTTTCCCAGCATACGTGGGGCAAAAAGTAATTTAGTCATGTCACTGATTGTGCAAGTTCTTTCTCCGACTTAGAATGGAGAGGAAGAGGTCGTAATTTTTCATCATAGGTACACTCACTATGAAAGACAAAATGAGAACAAAAATTCGGAAAACACATGTAGGATTTTTAAAGAATTAATTGTAAATCATGGTGCAAAATAAGTTTTGGTCCCCACAACAAGCAATATTTCCTTGCTCTCACAGACCTTAACTTTCTCTTTAATAGCTCTTCTGTCCTCCACTCAATACCTGTATTAATGGCACCTGTTTTGACCTCGTTATCTGTATAAAAGACAAACCTGTCCACAGCCTCACAGTCATACTCCAAACGCACCATGGCCAAGACCAAAGAGCTGTCGAAGGACACCAGAAGAAAATATGGATGATCCAGAAGAGGATTGGGAGATATCATGTGGGTCAGATGAAAACTAAAATAGAACTTTTTGGGAAAAACCCTCAACTCGCCGTGTTGGAGGAAGAAGAAATTCTGAGTGTGCGCCATACCTACTGTAAGCATGGGGTGGAAACCGATCCGTGGTAAGAGAAGATGAATGGGGCCATGTATCGTGAGATTTTAAGCCAAAACTAACTCCATCAGTGAGAGCATTGAAGATGGAACGTGGTTGTGGTCTCTCCAGCATGACTGATCCCAAACACACCGCTTCGGGCAAGAAGGGTGGCTCCCGTAAAAAGCAATTTCAAAGTTCCCTGGAGTGTCCTAGCCAGTCCTCCAGACCTCAACCCCTAGAAAAGTGTGGAGGGAGTTGAAGTCCGTGTTGCCCCAAACATCACTCTAAGGGGATCTGGATGGAGAATGGGCCAAACATACCAGCTCACAGTGTGCTGCCAACCAACAAAGGTTAATGTTACAAAGTATTGATTGAACTTTTGTTTATTGACCCAATACTTATTTCCCACTAATTTACATTAATTCCTTTAACAATCCCTACAATGTGATTTCCGGATTTTTTTTTTTTTTCATCATTTTGTCTCTCATATTGAAGTGTACCTATGATGAAAATTACCGCCTCTCTCATCTTCTACGTATGAGAACTTGCACAATCAGTGACTGACTAAATATTTTTGGCCCCAATTTAAAGACACGTGCCTCTTGTGTTCTATTGCTTAATTTCATGCCTTATTAGGTTTGCAATGCTGACCGAATCCCGGGCTGTACAAATATTGTAGAATCAGTTCACGGGCAAAACCCACCAACTCCCATATTGAAGCTGTTCTGTATGGAGCTAATGGACTAAAATTTCTTTCCATCCAAACTGATGTGCCGGACGTACTGGAGGCACAGGTTCAAATACTTTTGGTATGTGAAGTATGTTGTAATTAGGTTATATTTTATTCGAAATATCGAAAATTCAAAAGTGGTTCACAAACTTTCATGCACCACTGTTTAGTTTTAAAAATGTAAAAGAACCTGATTGATGCTAATCACACTTTTAATTTCATGTGACCATTTTCTTCTCAGACATTGTAGGCTTTACCCGCCCCATATCGCCTCCTGTAAACAACCCGCTTCAGGTTGTCGAGATGCTCACCATCTCTACAATGGCTTTGACACACACCGCATGATTCTTAGGACGTCTACAGGTCACCTTTGTCGTAATTACAACGGGGTTCTTTAAAGATGTGAACTTTTAGAATTTTATAGATTTCTTTCTGCATAAATATGAACCTAAAACTCATCAGATTTTCACACAAGTCCTAAAAGTATGAATAAAGAGAACCTATTAAACAAATGAGACAAATATTATATTTTGGTTCATTTATTTTATTGAGGAATGCTCCAACATTACAATATTAGTGAGTGGCAAAAGTATGTGAAACCTCTAGGATTAGCAGTTAATTTGAAGGTGAAATTAGAGTCAGGTGTTTTCAATCAATGGAATGACAATCAGGTGTGAGTGGGCACCCTGTTTTATGTAAAGAACAGGGATCTATCAAAGTCTGCTCTTCACAACACATGTTTGTGGAAGTGTATCATGGCATAAACAGAGGATATTTCTGAGAACCTCGGAAAAAGAGTTGTTGATGCTCATTAGGCTGAAAAAGGTTACAAAACCACCTCTAAAGAGTTTGGACTCCCAATCCACAGTCACACAGATTGTGTACAAATGGAGGAAATTCCAGACCATGGTTACCCTCCCCAGGAGTGGTCTACCAACAAAGATCACTCCAAGAGCAAGGCGTGTAATAGTTGGCGAGGTCACAAAGGACCCCAGGGTAACTTCTAAGCAACTGAAGGCCTCTCTCACATTGGCTGATGTTAATATTCATGAGTCCACCATCAGAAGAACACTGAACAACAATGGTGTGCATGGCAGGGCTGCAAGGAGAAAGCCACTGCTCTCCAAAAAGAACATTGCTGCTCGTCTGCAGTTTGCTAAAGATCACGTGGACAAGCCAGAAGGCTATTGGAAGAATGTTTTGTGGATGGTTGAGACCAAAATACAACTTTTTGGTTTAAAAGAAAAGCGTCATGTTTGGAAAAAGGAAAACCCTGCATTCCAGCATAAGAACCTTATCCCATCTGCCTGTGAACATGGTGGTGGTAGTATCATGGTTGGCCTGTTTTTGTTTGCTGCACTGGCCATGACGGCTTGCCATCATGATGGAACAATGAATTCTGAATTATATCAGAGAATTCTAAAGGAAAATGTCAGGACTCTTGTCCATGAACGATCTCAAGGAAGGTGGGTCATGCACAAGACAACGACCCTAGCAACACAAGCCGTTCTACCAAAGATGGTTACAGAAGAATAAAGTTCATTTCAGAGAATTCTAAAGGAAAATGTCAGGACATCTGTCCATGAACTGAATCTCAAGAGAAGGTGAAGCTGAAGCTGTTCTGTACAGAAGAATGGGCTAAAATTCCTCCAAGTCGGTGTGCAGGACTGATCAACAGGAAACGTTTAGTTGCAGTTATTGCTGCACAGGGGGGTCACACCAGATACTGAAAGCAAAGGTTCACATACTTTTGCCTCTCACTAATATGTAATATTGGATCATTTTCCTCAATAAATAAATGACCAAGTATAATATCTTTGTCTCATTTGTTTAACTGGGTTCTCTTTATCTACTTTTAGGACTTGTGTGAAAATCTGATGATGTTTTAGGTCATATTTATGCAGAAATATAGACAATTCTAAAGGGTTCACAAACTTTCAGGCACCACTGTATATTAGTTTCTGTACATTTCAAATGACACACATAAAGGATTTCATTCCATTTCTGGTGTAGGTGGAGACAATCGGTGATGCGTACATGGTGGTGAGTGGACTTCCAGAGAGGAATGGAGATAAACATGCAGACGAGATCGCCAAGATGTCTCTAGACCTGGTAGCAGCCGTGAGACAGGTTTCCATCCCACACATGCCCAACAAACGCCTTCAGCTCCGAGCAGGCATACACACAGGTGTGTGTTTTTATGACTTTTCCATGCTTATTGCTTTAGAAAACCCAATGTCCAATAAAATGAATGGATAAAATGATAGATTTTCATATAATTGATGCGATAAAAGGACCTTAACTGTTAACTTTAATTGCTTCCATCGTTTTTTGATGACTTTGCTGAGAATAAAAACTACAGTATTGTTGATTAGATTTTTTTCACTTCAGTGAAAGTTTTCTTTTACTGATAATTTTTCAATTATGAGCCACCAGTGGTTGAGATGTCTATTACTGATAAAGGTACATATTACTAATAAAGTTCTGTATCTTTTATACTGAAATAAAACACTTTACAGCCATACATATACTTTGACATGCAGCCAGTATGAACTCAACTTATTTCGGTGTGTGTGTGTCCATGGTTCGATCTCATAGTTTCTTTCCATAGTTCAAAGATATGCATTAGGTTAATTGGTGCTGCTAAATTGGCTTTGATCTGAGTATGTGTGACTAGTTTCGAAGTGACCTTGTGTATCAGTGTAACCTTGTTTCTGTCATTAAATAGTCATTGTTGCTGAAAGTGACATTAAATAAACCAACTAAACAAACTAAAGGAAAGCTAAAGGTGTTACAACGTTGTCTGCCTTCAACACTGAGATTCTCTTTTCTGTCAGCAGGTGTCGTAGGGGTTTGCTCGTACTAATTTTCTGTCATTCAGATGTGAATTAGGTGTATATAAGACAGATTTTTATTTCCTATTAAAATCTTAAGTCCGCTGCCATTATAGGGAACAGACATTGATCAGATGGACTTTACATGGCGCATCCCTGTATATTTGATGTAGAATGGATGGAATTGTGATTAGGGAACCATGCTGGACACAGCCCATGAGAACGGGTGCCTCATATGGTCAGAGTTTGAAAATGTGATTAAATAATTCTACATTAAAATATTATCTCGTTTGATGTAATTATCAATGACAATAAATCTTTTCCTGATGTGTATAGTGAATATTATTGTTAAAAATACAATTGCTTACTAATGAATGGTTCTTAAAAAGAAAGGTTTTTTCTAATAGACATGTTGCATTTTGCCACAGGCCCATGTGTAGCTGGCATCGTGGGCTACAAGATGCCCAGATACTGCCTGTTTGGAGACACAGTCAATACTGCGTCTCGCATGGAATCCACCAGTCTGCGTATGTATCTTCAACACTTTTGGTTTGTAAGCCATAGCTGTCATACAAACACTGTTATAAAGTGTTCACGCATTTTCTTTAAGCATGAAAACAGAATCAAAAACATCAGCTTTCGCTCAGACTGAAGGTCCTGTTTTCTTTGCTTTCTGCCGCTGTGATGTTCATGAATATTTTCAGTTACTACATCACCATAGAGACAGACAGCCATTTCAGCCAGGTCTGCATCCAATGTAGTCATCAGAGCATCTGTTTCTCTCTCTCTCTCTCCATAACATGGGTGAATTTAACACAGGACGGATTTGGTGATATATAAGGAGCACATTAGAGTGGATTTACACTATTTTACATGTTATTAGTAATTCAATGATCTACAATACTTGGCAAAAGTCTTATGCCACTCTTAGATTTGTTGTTTTAGCAATGGTATAATGACCATACATACCATATTGTTGATGACTGGACCAAACGTTTCAAACTTGGATTCGTCACTACCTTCTCTTTTCTACTGATCTTCATTCCAGTCTTTGTGAGCTTTAGCATATCTTAGCTGTGGCATCTTGAAGCTGCCAGATGCTGGAATTGCTCAAATGTAAGGGTAGGTCACACTAAGTACTTGCCACTGTAGCCTATAGAAGCTGTTATTTCTTTCAGTTTTTAATATTGGATATACATTTCCTGTATTTTCTGGTTGTATTCTAATAAGGAGACTGAGAAATAATTATATAAGGTCGGTATACATTTACATTTACAGCAGTTAGCAGACGTATTATCCAGAGCGACTTACAATTTTTACAATCTTACAATCCAAGCAATTGTGGGTTAAGGGCGTTGCTCAAGGACCCAACAGTGACAGCTTGGCAGAGGTGGGATTTGAACCCTGGACCTTTTGGTCCAAAACCTTAACCACTAGGCTACCACAGTCCAATGCTAAAACAATGGTATATCTAATCTAATGGTGGCCTAAGACTTTTGCACATTACTGAAAATACTGAGCAAAATTCTAAAATCAGTCACACTCATTTGTTTTTATTTAGCCCAGAAGGTCCATGCTAGCTCTGCAACATACCTGGCTCTGATGAAAGACAATGCGTATGAGCTCCAACTAAGGGGTGAGATTGAAGTGAAGGTGAGAGTTCGTTCTGCCCCTACCATATAGAACTAAAGGTATATTGGTTAAGGTATACATCGTCCTTTTTAATGGTTATCAGAACAACAGATGATGATTTAATACTAATAAGATAGTATTTGTTAACATAAGCACTGTAGTAATAACGTCTTAAATCGTGTACAAATGTTTTGCTCAATGCCTCAGCCTCACATAAATAACATCATGTTTTTCCATTTTCAGGGGAAAGGAAAAATGAACACTTACTGGCTCATTGGTCACAAAAACTACAGTGTCCAGAATGACAGTCTAGTATGCCACTGGAATCCAAACCTTGCCAGAAAGAAGAAGACTATAGGAAGCAATGTCTCTGTAGCAAATGTATGTGTATGTTATGAACTGTTAGAATATATACAGTGAGGCAAAAAAGTATTTAGTCAGCCACTGATTGTGCAAGTTCTGTTACTTAGAAAGATGAGAGATATCTGTAATTTTCATCATAGGTACACTTCAACTATGAGAGACAAAATGAGAAAAAAAATCCAGGAAATCACAATATAGGATTTTTAAAGAATTTAATTGTAAATTATGGTGGAAAATAAGTATTTGGTCAGCCACAAACAAGCAAGATTTCTGGCTCTCACAGACCTGTAACTTCTTATTTAGATGCTCTTCGGTCCTCCACATGGTACCTGTATTAATGACACTGTTTGACCTCGTTATCTGTATAAAAGACACCTGTCCACAGCCTCAAACAGGTCAACTCCAAACTCACCCATGGCCAAGACCACAAAGAAGCTGTCGAAGGAACACAGGAGGAAGAGAAAATTTGTAGGCCTGCCCAGGCGGGAAAGAGGTGAATCTACAATAGGCCAAGCCAGGTTGGTGTGAATAAAGCAACTGTGGGAGCAATTGTAAGAAATGGAAGAAACAAGACAATGATAATCTCCCTCGATCTGGGGCTCCACGCAAGATATCAATCCCGTGGGGTCCAAAATGATATGAGAACGGTGAGCAAAAATCCCCGAAAACTACACGGGGAGGGACTGATGAATGACCGGCAGAGAGCTGGGACCAAAGTAACAAAGGCTACCATCAGTACCCACACTACGCCGAGAGGGACTCAGAGCCTGCAGTGCCAGGCGTGGCCCCCTGTTAAGCCAGTACATGTCCAGGCCCGTCTGAAGTTTGCCAGAGAGCATTATGGATGATCCGGAAGAGGATTGGGAGAATATCATTTGACGTCAGATAAAACCAAAATAGAACTTTTGGTAAAAACTCAACTGTCGTATTGGAGGAAGGAAGAAGAAAAATGCTGCGTGCATCCCCACAAAAACACCCATAACATACTGCGAAGCATGGGGGGATGGAAACATCATGCTTTGGGGCTTTCTGTTTTTTGCAAAGGGGACAGAAACGAATGATCCGGTTAAGGGAAAGAATGAACGGGGCCATGTATCATGAGATTTAAGCCAAAACCTCCTTCCTCAGTGCGAGGCATTTGAGATGGGAACATGGCTGGGTCTTCCAGCATGACAATGATCTCAAACACACCGCTCAGGCAATGAAGGAGTGGCTCTGTAAAAGCATTTCAAGGTCCTTGGAGTGGCCCAAGCAGTTGCCAGGACTCAACCCCAAGAAAATTTGGGAGGGGCGTTGAAGGGTTGAAAAGTCCGGTGGGCCCAAAAAATTCACTGCTCTAGAGGGAGATCTGCCATGGAGGAATGGGCCAAAATCCAGCTACAGTGTGTGCAAACCTGCGTGAAGACTTACAGGAAACGTTTGACTTGCTGTCAGTGCTTGACAAAGGTTATGTTACAAAGTATTGAGGTTGAACTTTTGTTATTGACCCAAATACTTATATTTCACCATAATTTACAATTAAATTCTTTAAAAATCTTACATTGTGATTACCTGGATTTTTTTTCTCAGTTTGTCTCTGATAGTTGAAGTGTACCTATGATGACAATTACAGACCTCTCTCATCTTTCTAAGTAGGAGAACTTGCACAGTCAGTGGCTGACTAAATACTTTTTTGCCCCATTGTATCATCAGATATCATTTTGGTATTAGATCAATATTACACACCCGTTCTGTCTTAAAACATTAAGGAGAACCTCTGTTTCTAATATAATGCAAATTTTTGTTCCAGTCCACCATCACAGTGCAGAGTGTGAGTGAGAGGACCACACCAGTTTCTCAGCCTGACTCTGCACACAGACCCGAGGGGAACGAGGTCACCATATGTGTTTCGGCTCAGGTGGAGAAAACTGTGGATGGCCACGGCACTCTGGGTTCCACAAAGGGAGCGCTTCATGATGAGCAGACCCCCCCCAGCCCACAAATCCACAGAGAAACCTCGCTGCCAGGCCTCGTGCCACACTGCTAGACAGGACTGATTGTTAATCTTGTACGTATAATTCCTACGGGATTTTTCAAAGTCAATAGGATAATGAGGATAGTCTAGCACTTGGATGTAGGTGTGGTTTTGATAAATGTCAAATGTGTTTTCTATGAGACTGTTAGCAGCCAGTTTATTTGTGGTAACAATGTCCCCATTTCCCAACTTCATTCACTCTGTCTTTGCTTTACATAGCTTTTACAGACAAACTTCTGACCGCCTTATGGAGACTTCAGACACTGTGAGTGCATCATCTCTGAGTCATGAAAATGAAGACACACTATCATAGTAGACACATGACAGATTTCAAAGCAGTGGTTTTCTCAGCCTTCATTTCTAGGGCTGCTATAACCAGTAATTTGGCAGCATTCGTGCCAAACTCTGAACTTTATGGACTTCTGTCCTCTCTTCTTCAAATGCCATGACTTTGTAGCACCTTAGTATACAAGTGATTAGAGGAATTGTTCATGTTTCACACACTCACATACAGAATCAATGTAGAAAAAACAAACCGTAGCACTCTGGATACCAGGATTTTTTGTTTACTTTGGTTTAAGGCATTTCTGTTTCAGTGCTATGTAGCTAAACATGACTTTGATTAAGGGTTTATTTTAGGAAACACTCATTAATGTAGATCTAGTATGTGCACACAGTGGTGCAGTAGTTATCTTGCAAATTACATTTTTATTACAGTGTTCTATTCTCACTAAGAATTTGATTTGATTTTCTCCCGATTATTGATTTTACATTTGATAAAAGACTAGAAAGAGGTTTAAAAGTGTGAACAAAGTGTTCTATTGTGGCTTCAGCATATCTTAAATAACGGAGTGAAAACATTCCTTTTTTATTTCTGAAGAATGGCAATTCAAAATAATCTATATTTTTCTTGTTTAAAATGTAAACAAAAATAAACTTTTGTTCCCTGTAATTAAATTGCAAATTGCTTTCTACCAAAATGTGCAATGGGCATTAAGAGGAAAGTGTGATATAGAGGAAAAGTCTGATGTAGTTCAACATTTTATTTTAGTTTTCAGCTATATTTTTATGTGCTGTATTCTACATTTTCTCATGTTTCATACAGTCAGTTCACCCCAAAATATTTTATTTATTCAGTCTTTTTCAGTTTCATACTCAATTTCTGTTACAGCAACAGAACAAATCAACAAACTCATACACTGGTCCTTCTCAAAAAATTAGCATATTGTGATGAAGTTAATTCTTTTCCGTAATGTAATGATAAAAATTTAACTTTCATATATTTTAGATTCATTGCACACCAACTGAAATATTTCAAGTCTTTTATTGTTAATACTGATGATTTTGGCTACAAGCTCATGAAAAAAACCCAAATCTCCACAAAATTAGGCATATATGACAAAGGTTCTCTAAACGAGGCTATTAACCTATCATCTGAATCAACGAATTAACTCTAAAACCGGCAAAAGATTATGAGACGTTTGAATTTTGAAAACTCCCCAGCCTCGGGTTCATTACTTCAAAAAACGCAATTCATGGGTAGTTAAGGACTGCCGACCTGACTGCGTCCAGAAGGCCATCATTGACACCTCAAGCAAGGAGGGTAGGACACAGAAAAGAAATTTCTGAAGGAATAGGGCGTTCCCAGAGTGCGTATCAAGGCCACCTCATTGGGAAGACTGTGGGAAGGAAAAGTGTGGCAGGAAACCGCTGCACCACGAGAAGGAGGTGACCGGAAAGTGATGAGGATTGTGGAGAAGGGCGATCCAGGCCACCGTTGCACAGGCGTGTGCAGGAAAATGGGGCTACAGGTGCCGCATTTCCCCAGGTCAAGCCACTTTTGACCAGAAGAAACGGCGCAGAAGCGCCTGACCTGGGGTCAGAGAAGCAGCACTGGACTGTTGCTCAGTGGTCCAAAGTACTTCTTGGGAATGAAAGCAAATTTTGCATATGTCATTCGGAAATCAAGGTGCCAGAGTCGGAGGAAGACTGGGGAGAGAAAATGCCAAAATGTTCTGAAGTCCAGTAGTGTCAAGTACCCACAGTCAGTGATGGTCTGGGGTGCCATGTCAGCTGTGGTGGTGGTCCCATGTGTGATCAAGGGAGGTCAATGGCATCTAGCGATCAGGAGATTTTGGAGCACTTCATGACTTCCATCTGCTTGAGCGCTTTATGGAGTGAAGGGAGTTCATTTTCAGCACGGGACCTGGCACCTGCTCACAGGCCAAAAACAATGGTAAATGAGTTTACCTGACAATGGTATACTGGCTCAATTGGCCTGCCAACTTCCTGACTTGACCAGCCCACGAGAATCTGTGGGATATTGTGAAGAGGAAAGTGAGAGACGCAAGGACCAAACACTCTGGATGAGCTTAAGGCCGGCTATAGAAAGGCATCCTGGGCCTCAATAACACTCAGCAGTGCCACAGGCTGATTGCCTTCCATGCCCACGCCGCATGAAGCAAAGCCATTTCTGCAAAAGGATTCCCGACCAAGTATTGAGTGCATAACTGAACATAATAATCTGAAGGTTGACTTTTTTTGTATTAAAAACACTTTTCTTTTATTGGTCGGATGAAATATGCTAATTTTGTGAGTTTTCTGCCAAAATCATCAGTATTAAAACAATAAAAGACTTGAAATATTTCAGTTGGTGTGCAAAGAATCTAAAATATATGAAAGTTTAATTTTTATCATTACATTACGGAAAAGAATTAACTTTATCACAATATGCTAATTTTTTGAGAAGGACCAGTATGTTTAGTATGTTTAAGACTTTGCTCTCCTTGACTCAGTACATATACCCAATTTCTCAGTCTCTCACCGGCCATGGTGGAGCCCAGCTTAGTGCAAGTGACGGATTCAAACAGTTACACTGCACAGTTTCATATTCAACTTCTGTTACACCAACTGTAATCTAAGGACTGTGGTGGCCTAGCGGTTAAGGTACTGGACTATGGACCAGAAGGTCCAGGGTTCAAATCCCACCTTTGCCAAGCTGAACTGTTGGGTCCTTGAGCAAGACCCTTAACCCACAATTGCTTGAATTGTAAGGTTGTATCAATTGTAAGTCGCTCTGGATAAGGGTGTCTGCTAAATGTAATGTAAATCTAAGTTTTTTTTCACACTCCCCATTTAGGGCGGCAAGCCTGATGTCCCACGCTGCCCCTTCCCTAGAGCCACCATTTTTGGAAACATACAGGTTTGCTAATGATTCATAACATTATTGCAACTGTTTTGTAATTCATTATGTATTATAATATATGGTACTTGATAATTTTACTGGGGTATCATAGTCTGTAAAAACTATACAGATTGCTATACTGATGGTTCCTGTGTTGGTTCTGTCATGGAAATTCTGTTCAAAAATAAACACTGATTAGAAATAAAGCAATTTACTGACAAGTCTACAAAGGCAGCCAAGTCAACAATCTGAAGAACTGGTTCATAAGTGTGTAAATCATTTGTGTAATAATTTTCTGTATGAAACTTCAGGTTATTACACAGCACATAAACAACAGAGTGTTTTTTTTTTTTTTGTTATGCTTTAAAAAACACAAGGAGGGCATTGATTTATAAAAAAAACTCAAGTGACTTCAAGGCGCAACAGCACCTGCAGACACTGCATTTAAAAAGATATGATTGACATTGTAACGTGCCAGAGCATGTCTAAACTCCCCCACTGGCCTGTGCTCACATTGTGCTTGATCGTTCTGGGCCTGAGCATGCCTATGTCATCACGATGATATTTTTTGTGTGATAAGACGTGGTTTCACAACATAATGGACTTCATGGTTGTAATTACATGGATTTTTTTGGAGTCATTTTGTTCACGCTGACGCTGTTGTTTGCCTGTCTGTATTCGCCTCACCAAGTCTTTGTGTGACAACATGCATGAACTTTGTTATTCAAAATTTGTACACATCAGTTAACTTAAACTGGTTACCCACAAATGTGACAAGCACATAAAATGAGAACCTGACAGTTATTATTTATTTTGCCTTACATGTGTTTTGCTGACACAGACCTTCATGGCCCAGTTGGCCTTGGATTCATTTTATTAATCATTAAATGGCGTAAAACAGATTATCTAGAATATATAGAAGCAGGTAACACCTATAATTAGTGGTTGACTGGTTTTTAAAATTGCCGATACTGATATTTAGAGAGCAGGGTGACCGATGGTCGATATATAATGCCTATTTTTTGTTGCAACTGATAAAACTAATAACAATATAATAATAAACAATAATACTGAACTTAAACGAACATTTATTACATTTACATTTACAGCATGAGCGACTTACAATTGGTACAATCTTACAATCCAAGAAATTGTGGGTTAAGGGCCTTGCTCAAGGACCCAACAGTGGCAGCTTGGCAGAGGTGGGATTTGAACCTTGGACCTTCTGGGCCATAGTCTAGTCAGTACCTTATCCACTAGGCCACCACTAGTGGGGGACAAATGTGTAAATACTTGCACAAAAATAAACAATGTTAAGAGTACTGCACATGGTAGCAGCATCTTTGTATTTTTAATCCCAGTTCCAGTTAAATGCAGTATATTGTAAAGCTGCAAACAAAGTTTTCATATTCTCGTAAAGGAAATTGAACACCATTGTTATTTGGTCGATCAGCAAAGATCACTCCAAATAGCAACATGTCTACAAAGGAGCACAAAGGAACCCAGGATAACATCGCCTGCGGTACACTAGGGGGCAGTATTGGTTAACATGTGCATGATTATGCACGTGTGGCTTTGCACCGAGTACAAAAAGCAGTAGTAGCTCTTTAGTATGCTTTCATATGTAAAACTATATGTAGAGAATGTGTAAGCATATACAGCTAGTACATTATTTTAAAAATCGATGATAATTTCACTTACTTAATTTAAGTTACAGACCTTTCAGATTCAACTGATTATTGGTACTTTGCATGTTCTCCCCATGTCTGCGTGGGTTTCCTCTTGGTACTACCGTTTCCTTCCACATTCCAAAAACCATCGCGACCCTGATCAGGATTAAGCGAGAATAAAAACGAGTGAATGAATGAATATTGAGCAACTCACTAACTCTGAGTTAACTGAGTTGATTAAGTCAAACTCTTTTAAATGGGCTATATGATGCGGTTATGACCACAAATGGCTTTAATCTAATGCCAATCTCAAATTACTATCGTTGGAGAAGTGTTTTCGTCTAACCAACATTTATAACTATTTAATTCCATGACATGAAATTCTCAGTTAAATATTCGGTCATTATGTCTGTCAAGAACACACCTTGTCACAAGTCATCAGCCGCGACAACTATACAACTCGTGTTTTGGAAGCGCGTATATCCGTTATATTACGGTAAAGCGCTAAGCTGTAAAGCCACAAAAATTTGATTAACGCGTTAACTTTCACAGCACTAACATTTAGAAATTGCTCCTCTTCAAGCACTGGGAATATAATGATGCAATCAGAGGCACTCATCTCCATCCATGAGTTAGTTCAGTTAGCCGACTGATCTCCTAAATTGATATATTACCTGGACAAAAACACTGGACTGGACAATAGTCACTTAGCAGACACCCTTACACAGAACGACTTATAACTGACACAATCTTTCAGGGTTAAGGGTCTTTCTCAAAGACCCAACAGTGGCAGCTTGGAGATGGGATTTGAACCCTGGACCTTCTGGATCCAGTACCTTAACCACTAGGCTATGAGAGTCCAATTCTCTCACCCTCAGTCTTGACAAGAGAGTCTGTGAATGTATTTTGACATGTTTGGTGATTTCGAAATTACTATGAGTTGAGAAGATCTAAATTTGTATTGTGATACTGAAAATTATGACAAATGTGAGTTCATGCTAGCAGACCTATTTAGTTGCTAGTAAACCTATTGTTATGGGACTGCAGGGATATATGACGGTGTTTCCAATAGATATTTGTAATGGTGGTAAAGGTGTAGAGATATTAGATTATGCTGGTATGCTGGTCAATAAGCAAGGCTCCAAGTGTGACTTCCATGTTGCATTTTGGTCCACAATGGTTTATATTGGTACATGCTGGTCTGTTACTGGTTTATAACTGGTGAATCCAGGTACTCTTGCTGATAAAGTTGTTGGACATGTACAACATTGTCCAAAACACAACATATTTTGTGATTTTTTTTTTTAGCAGGGCAGTAGAGACACGGTGGTGCATCACAACTGCAGGGATCGCCAGTTAGATTCCCAGTCAGGTTTGCATGTTGTCCCAGTGTGGGTTTATTCCCAGGTATTCTGGTCTGCAGTAGACTGGCACCCTGACAGGAGTGGTCAGGGTCCTTCCTCTGTGGAGTCTGCATGTCCTCCCCGTGTCCGTGTGGGTTTACTCCGGGTACTCCAGTTTCCTCCCACAGTCCAAAGACATGCTTTAGGTTAATTGATCACTCTGAATTGGCCCTTAGTGTGTGTGTCCTATGATGGAATGGCACCCTGTCTAGGGTTGTTCCTGCATCCTGTGCTCCCGGCTAGGCACTGGCTCTCCTGCGACCCTGTACAGGATTGAGCAGATAAGTAAGTGAATGAATGAATGAGTAAGTGTTGATTATTCCTGTTTAAATTCTGTTGTAAAAGAATAATGCAACATATTTCAGTCGACAAATTTAAAGGGTAATTCAGGAAAGCCTTGCTTTTGTACTTTTATTGTATTTGCTGACGTCAAAGGTAACATTCAATATTTTATAGGTCAGCAGTTAACCTCTGTGTCTCATTTTAGTGAATGAGGGGTCTGGAAGTCAAGTTGACAGGCTCTTTCTCTGTGCATGTCAGCCACACTCACTTGTCTGGAGGTGTGGAAGCTGGACGAATCATTATTGGAAATGACTTGCTGCACATTCCAAAAGATAATGCAGCTGTCACGGGGCAGACACCCCTTCAGATGCTCACGGTCTTCTTCTTTGCACACTGATGCCGTTCTTAGAATAAGACCAAACAACACTATACACAACTTGGTTTAAGTATGTAGACTCCATCAGACATTCAGACATTTCAGCTATATCTGTTGCAAACATTACTTCAGTTGAAGCATAATGGCAGCCTTGAGAGAGAAACCTTGACAGCAGAATCGGCTGTGAATTGATCTAAAATTCAGTTTTTAAAATTTCTGTTGTTCTCAGTTGGTAAATGATTAATATCACCTAGTTACCCACTACCATGGAAAGGATGCTATGCCCAATTTTCTTTACCGAGCAGAGATGTGCTCTTTCTCTTTGTATATAGTATTTTTACTAGGTATTTGTAATTGTACTTAAGTAATTATTTAGTTATTTACTCCATTCTCAACATACAACCAATATATTTATAACAGAGAACCATAAACCGATTTCATTAAACTTATAATTGTATAGCTTTTAAAGAAATGTTTATATCCCATAATCCTCGTCGTAATGTTTTATACCATGTCTTTTAAAGCCATCTGCAGGGTTAGCCTTTAATATGTGGTCATGTGACATCAGGGAGCCCACCACATTCCAGTCCAAAAATGGCAGTGGCGTTGGCCGGTGTGAGCCAGCAGCCTTACCGTAAGGTGAAAACACAAGAGCCATATATGCAGATTGCTCTTTGACTCTTTTCATTTGGTTCACTTGAGCTTTATGCTTGAATGGTACCATCAGAGCTGTTGGGCATCTGGCTGGCTTTCAAAAGAGGTCAGTTGAACAATGAATTGTGGGTAATTACATCCCATTTTGGAAGCCTGCAAAAGCTGTACTAATAATATTGCTGGGAAACAACAAGATAAACTCTCGTGATATTAAAACACATTATTATTCATAGATAATGGATATTGAGATTATTCCAAAACAGTGCCATTGAATGTAGGATTTGAAAATGACAGTGCTGGAGATAATGCGTTGTTTTGCAGCATGTGAACACATTGCTGCTCCGACACGAGTCACTGCGGGGAAGATTGAACCCCACGGTCAGCCATTCATATCTGTCAGTGTGTTCACAGGGAGAGCTAAAGACTGTTTAATGACTCTCAGTGGATCCCTAATGGATTTACGTAGTATTTTGGGTCTATGCCTAGAAAGAAAACAAGATCTCTGATGACTAAAAGTGACAATGAACATTATGAGGTTACTTTTATTTCCTTTAGTGTTAAATAATGGGAAAAGTTTTTGTTCTGTGGTGAGCATCATTTTAAAGTTAAACTGTCTGTCACAAAAAGTGAATTAAAAGCCAAAATGGACAGAAGTGAAGGCCAAAAGTGTTTGGACATTATACCTGAACATAGAGTGCCAACTGAAAATCATCTTAGCCCTTTAAACTACTTACTTTTTTCAGACCAAATCCTATGTTTTCCATCTTTATGCACACAATTTTCCTTTACAACGTTCAAGTATCGGTAAAAAAAAAAAAAACGACAGTTATGACAATTAATCTAAAATGAAAAACTAATATAGCAGGGTTGGAAAAGTGATCAGCCTTCTGAATACTTGCGAGCAGACACTGCTTGTAATTTATCAGTTTGTTTGGATGTGTCTTTACCAGCTTTGCACATCTAGATTTGCCCATTCGTCATAGCAGAATTATTCAAGTTTCAAATTTCACGGTCAGTAGCAACTTACTGCCCGCACAATCCAGGTAGGGGCTTTCATTTGGCCACTCAAGGATAATTAACTTCTTATCCTTAAGTCACTCCATGGTTCTTTGGGCAGTGTGATTATGGTTATTGTTGTGAACCAATTGGCCATCTACAGCTGGGTCACAGGCTTTCCTCAAGGTTGTACGTCATCCAGCACCATTCATGTTCCCTTTAATCCTCCAATCTGCCCAACGATGTAATGCTGCCAACACCATGTTCACAGTAGAATGGTGCGTTTTAGGTGGTGTTTTGTTATTCATTAAAGACAGTGCTTGAACTTTAAGTGAAGAATCTCAGCCACAAAGACTTAAGTCTTTAAGACAAAGACGTAAGTCCCTCTAGTTGCTACTGAAGTTTTGAAGGTTCCTAATCAACTTCCTCCTGGCTTGGTAAACCAGTTTGGAGGGACAGCCCAATTTAGGCAAAGTTTGGTGGTGCCATACACTTTACACTTGTTAATAAGGCTCTGGTTAAAGCCCCTGAAATTTTTTATATATTTTTTTTCTAACTTGGGCCATTCCACGACTTTATACTGAAGATTTTCTGAGAGCACTTTTCCAACCATGGTGAATTCTTTGTGTTGCCATGCACTACTGGTAGTTGAATCCTCAAGGAAAAACTGGTTTTATTCTTAAGTAATCAGAAAAAATGACATTGACATTTACAGCATTTAGCAGACGCCCTTATCCAGAGCGATTTACAACTGATACAGTCTTACAATCCAAGCAATTGTGGGTTAAGGGCCTTGCTCAAGGACCCAACAGTAGCAGCTTGGCAGAGGTGGGATTTTAACCCTGGACCTTCTGGTCCATAGTCCAGTACCTTACCCACTAGGCTACCACAGAGGTCACTTGATGTAAGGTGATTGCCAGTTAGCCTGGTGTGAAATCTGAAAGGTGATTACTTGTACCTGTGCAAGTTTATAATGGTTATTCTAAAGATGCTGATTACGACATCTGTCCATGAACTGAATCTCAAGAGAATTTGGGTCATGCAGCAAGACAACAACCCTAAGCACACAAGTCGTTCTACCAAAGTATGGTTAAAGAAGAATAAAATTTATGTTTTGGAATGGCCAAGTCAAAGTCCTGACCTTAATCCAATCGAAATGTTGTGGAAGGACCTGAAGCGAGCAGCTAATGTGAGGAAACCCACCAACATCCCAGAGCTGAAGCTGTTCTGTACGGAGGAATGGGCTAAAATTCCTCCAAGCCGGTGTGCAGGACTGATCAACAGCTACAGAAAACGTTTAGTTGCAGTATTACTGTGCACAGGGTTGGTCCCAGAGATACTTAAAGCAAGGTTCCCATACCTTTTGCCACTCATTCAAATTGTAACAATGGATCATTTTTCTCAATAATAAATGACCAGTAATAATATTTTTCAAGATTCATTTGTTTAACTGGTTCTCTTTATCTATCGTTTCGACTGGGTTGAAAATCTGATGATGTTTTAGGTCATATTTATGGCAGAATAAGAAAATTCTAAAGGGTTCACAACTTTCAGCACCACTGTAGAACTAATTTTTTGTCCCCACTACCTGTTACATTCCGCTCTCCCATCAACTGGTTCACTGGTTCTCTGTATGCATCATGGGCGATCTTCCATGTTTGTTAGTAATATGTTTTACCAATGCATTTTTGGCTTCAAACTAAAGCATCATTGTTTCATCCCTCGTCTTGTGAAAATGCCCTTTATATTACATTACATTTGTAGCATAAAAAAACATGAACTATGGAAATGTCTGGTCATCGTCCATTTTGGTCAGAACGTAATGCAAACGGTGGGCATACCTGTAGTTGCTTAGCATCATTGTCATGTTTGTCTATAGTGATTGCCTGTATACTGATGATGATTTCCTGTCTATGCATACTCCTATTTTCCTTATTTCGGTATAGTTCAATTTCTGTCCTAACCCATTTGTTTACAATCTTCTTGAAAAGACTGGGATCCCAAATGGAACATGCCCCCTTGAATCATTAAAACCATAACATGTTATCTGAAGCAGATCTTGCTGAGTATTTCGCCACATTAACACAGACTTCTGTGTGAGAATGAACTCTGGTCTGCACTTTAATGCATTAAGCTGAACTGCTGTTGTTTGTGTAGGAATATGAGAATAAAATGCTCTAACAGAAGACGTCTCTTGCACTGGTGACAGGTAGAGGCAGTTGATTTAGAACTGCGTCTTGACTAGTTTATATAAATAAGTGACTTGTTGAACATGGTCCAGTAATTACTCCTGTCAACTACAATTACTTTGTAGTTTTGCATCATTGCATCATGATTGTCACATTTTCAAAACATTGTCAAAAATTTGTCAATTATTTCTACATACGTAGATACTTATACATTCATACCTCAAGGACTCACCACTTCACAACAATGTGGAAATTCAGTTTTTGAAAAAATTGCAAAATTTTGATGAGAAAAAATGTCTCGGCACTCGTCGTTTGTTCGGCATTCCGTGCACTTGCATGAAGCAAGACGCGTGACTCGTATGTCGCTTTCCAGTTTGAAATGGGAGCTTGCATCAGGTCTCACATAGCCTCACTCAGTGCAGATCTCCGATTAATATCCCATGTAAACTTTCTCCTGGTTATTTAATTCTTATATATATATATATTCTAAGTGTTAATAAGTCATCATGTATCCTAAGAAGGTTAGTGATAACAGCCACCGCAAAGGGAAAACAGTGCTTAATGTATTCATAATGATTAATATATTTCAATAAATCAGTGGTTTCCAACCTTTTTCCTTGGATCCCCGCCTATGAGTATCTAAGAAATCTGTCATGCTCCCCAGCCCAGACACACACAGGACCAAAAGAATAAAGTGATTCATTGCAAATCTTATTGCCAAAAATGCTATAAATTTTAATCTTTTTTCTGTTCTCTTGGGCTTATTTTATAGGTTTTTTGGGCTCTTCTTCTTTGTTTCAAGTCAGCTAAACATTTATCTAAATTAAACAATTGTATTTTAAGTCTTCTAGATACAATTTTATTTTCCAGTGAGTGTGGTTTGTTCATTTGATATTAATATTTGCAAATTAATATGTGCAAATTGTAGCGCGGTATTTTGACAAATATACAGGGCAAAGCCTGTGATGCGCATAATCATCCGCAACCCCGGTTGGGAACCTCTTAATAAATAGGGGCTGTGGTAGCCTAGCGGTTAAGGTACTGGACTATGGACTAAAAGGTCCAGGGTTCAAATCCACACTGCCAATCTGCCACTTGGTTGGGTTCTTGAGCAAGACCCTTAACCCACAATTGCTTGGATTGTATGACTGTATCAATTGTAAGTCCCGGCTCTGGAGAAGGCGTCTGCTAATGCTGTAAATGTAAGTGATTTTTGTCTGTTGTATATATATAATATATATTGTTTTGTATGCAATATAACCACATCTACAGTTCTATGTGCTATGTGAGTTTCAGTAATGTTTCTTACCCATCATGTTCAGTCCCCATTTTGGTGTGTAGACAGCAGTTAGCATGTTTATTCTTTCTGTTTCTTCTCTATTTCAACTTCTTGATTGGCTACTTTTATATTGTCTCTGGCCATTGGAAACCGGTGTCGCCAGCTAATGCTACGACGTTCTTTTTTTTCAGTAAGAACTAGGCATATTAGATCACTGACCTTGTAATGTCCTCAGGCAGTAAGCTTATGATTAAAAACACCACTGCTGTTTAACATGACAGATGGGAATGTTCATGGTTTTGGTTGAGTGACCAAGTTAAATATATGCCATTACAAAGCTAAATATATCTAATTAGGTCGAGTTGCTAAAATAACTTTATCAGTTTGAGAGGTTACAACACCCATATCGTATTGACACCTTCCATCAGACTGGAATGTAGTGGGCTGGATAGCGCCTGACCCATGGGCTATGATGTAATAGAGTGGGGATACGTGCAAGATGGGACAGGATGTCTCAGGAAGTGTGTGTAGATTTCTTTTTTTACTGTAGCGCCCTCCAAAAAACGAATTTCAGACAGCAAGTTTTAATAGCTGCATGCTATATCAGTTTAGTCAAATGACTACAACAATTTTTAACTTAAGGAAGTACGTTACTGAAAATAGCTTCATATTAACATGAACAGCTTTGAACCTTGGGTCCAGCCTCTAGGAATTCATGAATCATTTGAGAGGCCAATTATCTTGAGCCTGAAATGCTCATAATCAATGCTGAAAATGTCATTTTTAATTATTTTGATACTTGTGTTGCACATAATTGCATTCACCACAGTTAGCATTTTAATACAATGAATATGTTGTTGTATTAACCAGCTGTTATTGTTTGCATGCTACAATTCGCACTTTCGAAACAGTATGTCAATGATAACCATTAAAAGTCACATTTAACTAATTCTCTGAAGTCTTTTGGAAATACCAAGTATTCAACCAATTGCCTGTACTAATTAACAAACACTTCACTTTAATCCCCATGTAATTTCTTTGTACATACCAAGAATTGGATATTAAGCAGAATGCCATGAGCATTATGCATGTGTAAGGATCGCAGGCTTGATTGGTTGACCAGATACTGATAATGTTTGCAATCACCTGCTGAGCTTGAAGAGCCTTAAATCCTCCGTTTAATCAGTCATTTCAGGGATGTCACACCTGCCATACTCAGCCCAAAATAAACCTGAAAGTCCTTTCTGCAAATGGTTAACCGTCAACCAGACTTAGCCGGTTGCATCCTGAAAGAGCCTTGCTGAATATATTTAGCCTCAGCGTCTAATGATTTCTGAATGGGAAGTAAAATACGTACTGACTCAGTCATCAACATTCTTGCAGAACTCCTGGTAGGCTTCAGCGATAAGCTCGCGAGTGTCATGCCTCAGTGCGAGAAGACACTGCTGACAGGTCTAGTTCTGAAATGACTTGTCCAGCAGACCATCGAACTCTTTATCAGCTGTGAGATTCCTCCAAGAGACATAAATATGCATGAGTCATGCTGAGCATCAGACATGTCATATTTTAGGTGATTAAGATTATATGTTTGTTTTGTCAACCAAAAAAAGTGGAAGTGAAAGTTTAAAGTAACTATATATCAGTTTCAGTAAAATCACACACGTGTCCTCTGACCAGCTGAAAATAAAAACTAAAGTTCACTACATGGTCTACGGCTAGGCATTGCCATTCAGATTAGCCTTTTCACCCTGTTCCCCTTAAAAAAAATGGGTATTCTTGGTTTGCTACCCTTCCAAAAAGACCATTTGCAGATCAAGCTTCTTATTACTGTAGAAGTCACTGGCATCCTCGATGAGGCTGCCAGATCTTCTTATTGCTCAAGTGTAAGGGGAGGTGACACTAGCACTTTTCACTGTATCCTATAGAAGATGGTTTTTTTGTTTTCAGGTTTGTAATACGGCATACAAATTTCCTTTATTGTCTTGTTTTATGCTATAAAGAGACTGAGAAATAATTCAAGAATTAATTGCTGAAACAATGGTATATCTAATCTAATGTGGTCTAAGACTTTTGCACAGTACTGTATATCAGTTATTTTTCTTTTTCAGTTGTCAAATTTAAAAAGACTTTTTTTAACAGCATGCCTTTTATAATTTAAATAAATAAAACCACACTAGATCAAATGCACAGAAAATGACATTGCTTAGTTGCTCTTACAGTGGGGGCAAAAGTATTTAGTGCATCTAGTGATTTGTTCAGTTCTTCCTACTTAAGAAAGATGAGAGAGTCTGTAATTTTCATTCATAGATAACCACTCACTTATGAGAGACAAAATGAGAGAAAAAAATCCGCAGGAAAGCCCATTGTAGTTTTTAAAAAGATGTAATTGTAAATCATGGTGGAAAATAAGTATTTTTGTCAGGCCAAAAACAAGCAAGTATTTCTGGCTCTCACAGACCTGTAACTTTTTTTCTTTAAAGAAGCCTTCTGTCCTCCACTCGTTACTTTATTAATGGCCCCTGTTTGACCTCGTTATCTGTATAAAAGACACCTGTCCACGGCCCCTCAAATCAGTCAAGACTCCAAACCTGACTCCAAGACCAAAGAGCTGTTGAATTTCACCAGGATGAAATTGTATACCCCCAAAAAAAAGAAAAACAAAGACCTGCACCAGGCTGGAAGGAGTGAATCTACAATATGCAAGCAGTTGGTGTGAATATCAGTTGTGGGAGCAATTGTAAGAAAAATGGAAGACATACAGGCGCATTGATAATCTCCCTCGATCTGGGCCCGCACGTCAAGATCTCATCCAGTGGGTTCAAAATGATCCTGAAGGCGGTGAGCAAAATCCATAACTACACTGAGGACCTGATGAATACCTGCAGATAGCTGGGACAAAGTATAAGGCTACCATAGTAACCCACTACGGGCCGAGAGGACCTTAGATCCTGCAGTGTCCAGGTGTCGCCCCCTGCTTAAGCAGGACAGTCGCGGGCAGGCCCGTCTGAAGTTTTCCAGAGAGCATATGGATGATCCAGACGAGGCTTGGGAGAATATCATGTGGTCAGATGAAACCAAATAGAACTCTTTAGTAAAAACTTCACTGGTCGTGGTTGAATGCTGATTTGCATCCCAGAACACCATACCTACTGTGAAGCATGGGGTGGAACATCATGCTTTGGGGCTGTTTTTCTGCAAAGGGGACCCCAGGGGGGACAACCCACTGAAAAAAATCCGTTTAAGGGGAAGAATGAACGGGGCCATGTATCATGAAATTTTAAGCCAAAAACCTCTTCCATCAGTGAGAGGCATGAAGATGGAACGCGCTGGGTCTTTCCAGCATGACAATGATCCCAAACACACCGCTTGGGATACGAGGAGTGCTCCGTAAAAAGCATTGCAAGTCCTGGGGTGGCCCTAGTCCAGTCTTCCGACCTCACCCATATAACATTTGTGGAGGATTAAAGTCCGGGGTTTCCCAAACATCACTGCTCTAGAGGAGACTGCATGGAGAAGGGCCAAAATCCAGTCTCAGTGTGTGCCAACCTGGTGAAGACGTTACGTGAAACGTTTGACCTCTGTCATTGCCAACAAAGGTTTGTTACAAAGTATTGAGTTAAACTTTTGTTATTGACCAAATACTTATTTCCACCATATTTACAAAATTGAAGTTCCTTTAAAAATCCTACAATGTGATTTCCTGGATTTTTTTTCTCATTTTGTCTTTCATAGTTGAAGTGTACCTGTGATGAAAATTACAGAACTCTCTCATCTTTCTAAGTAGGAGAACTTGCACAATCAGTGGCTGACTAAATACTTTTTTGCCCCACTATGTGTATATATATATATATATATATATATATCTTTCTAAATGAGCAATGTTTTGACTTATGTTTCTCAGTTGTAGATTGTTAAGAATTTCAGTCTTCACCTTCAAGCCCTGAGGCCCGTTGCCATCGTCTGAAAGGAAGGCAGACAGAGTCAGCATGAGCAATGGTCTCCTGCTAGCTCTGAGCTGAAGCACAATATGGAGGCAGACAGGGACTGATTACTTCGTTCCTGTTTGCTGGCACCTTCAAAACAACTATTAGTGATCCAGTTGGAGCCCATCTGTCCAGTTCACCTTATACCAAACAGTATGGTAATTCCATAAAACATAAAGTGTTTTAAACTTAAAGCATGTGTTGAATGTGGAAGCGCTTTGGAAGTTCTATACTATTCTTATATAGTACTACATTTGTTCATCCCCTTCTGTGGAAAATCTCCAGAGGCTAAAGCTTTGATTAGCAACCTACATGTTTGACATTTTAATAATCTGTCCTTTAAATAATGGATGTGTGAAACTGCATAGTCTATTGTGGCCTTAATTAACTCCATGACTCCTAATCATGGTGCTCAGTGATCTGTGATGGGGAGGACGTACAGTAGGTGACCCGGTGAAATGTGTGGGATTGAAACAGATGCAGAGTAGTTTAAGGAGAAAACACCTGACACTCAAGTATTCACAAATAATATAGTTCAGGAACTGATGGAATTGCTCTCTAAATGTCCATGTTGGCTTTGGCACTTAATGATTGCAATGAAACTGGTGATGAGCTTAATGAGATGCACTTATTATAAATATGGCACAAAGCGTAGTGCATGCTACTGAGTCAGCAGCAATAGTTACCAGAGTTCCTTTGGGTTCACACATTAGAAAAACATTAGTATAGCATGGTACCTCAGCTTTTGTCAATAATACGTTCTAGAAGGCTTGTCAAGAACCAAAAACGATAGGTACCGAGCAAATTTTTCCCATATTGAATAATGAAAATGTAATTAATCCATTCCAGACTCTCAGAAAATCCACATTGTATAAGACATTATATGCATTAATGGAGTTGTATTGTGCAGGTGCTCCCTGATTTACAATGGGGATATGTTCCGACAAATCCATCATAGGTTAAATGTATCATGAACTGAGGAGTTTAACGAGTATTTGGTAGAGGGTCTATACTGTATGACATCGGAGCCTATGAGAAGTAATGAAAAGTATGTCAATGTTAAACACACTTAACCCACAGTTGGCCAAAATCATTATCTCAAAGCTTATTTTATAGATAAAGTGTTGAGAAACCTCATGTAGTTTAGTGAGTATTAGATTGAAAGTGAAAGGTAAAAGCAAAACACTTACTCTATTGATGAACTCAAGGTGCTAGTATAGCTCCTAAGATAACTGCAGCCTGTGTTCTGGAGAATTGAGGATTTCCCTTTCGGTTGGCTGCCAATACTAACCTTTTTAGGCAGCTTATTTGCACTAAGAATACAGTACTGTAAATGTAAAAATAAAGAAATACACGATAAACACAGAGGAGATCTTCACTGAGTGAGGGCTATTGTGAATCTGAATCGTGAATTGAGTTTCGTCTGAAACGAGTAACGCGGCTCGACTCATACAAGTTTGTACTTTATTGTATTAATAGACAGTTATATTGTGAAGATGTTTCAGCAACAAGTTAATGTTAATGGTGGATGTAGTGTGGTTATAATTTGGTCCTTCAAGGTTGGTCAGTCACTGACACAACATTTTAATTGTACACAGTCATTCATGCAGTGTTTTGGCCACACAGGACAGCACACCAAACTTAAAAAACTATCCAACTAATAGTAGTTGTCTATCTTAAATATAAAGGGCTAGATGGAGTTAAATCAACAAAATCCATTAAGACATGATCAGATGGCTATAAAGCACTTTACCAAAAACCAGGCGACCGCTATTACTTTTATTATATTGCCCTGTTGGATAAATAGAAGAGGAAATTTGTTAGTATCTGTCTCATTCTAATGTCTCTAATGTTAAAGTGAAACAGTGGTAATTTAGAATTTGTTACACAGAAAAATGAACACAGCCTTTGCACATCAATATAACACATTTTTAATGTCACTGGACGAATAAAGCATATAAAAGTTTGGACCTGGTCTTACCTGATTCGACGCATGGTGCTGGAAGTAAGGCATGTTTCTTTTCCCACCAAACCATGTCCATTCTAATGACATACAGCACTGTGCAAAAGTATTAGGCCACCATTAGATTTGTTGTTTTAGCTATGCTATAATGACCATATGTAAGATATTCTAGACGACTGGAATTTCAAACTTGGATTCATTACTGCACAGTACTCTTTTCCACTGATCTTTATTCCACTCTTTAGCATATGCTCAAGTTTAAGGGGACGCATGCTTGCCACTGTAGCCTATAGCTTGCCACTGTAGACCAAATCCCTGCGTGTATTCTAACAAAGGGGTTGAGAAGTAATTATACATGGTAGTAATACCATTGCAAAACTTTGGTATATCTAATCTAATGATGGCCTAAGACTTTTGCGCAGTACTGTAATTAAGATAAATAGTTACAGTGGTGCATGAAAGTTTGTGAACCCTTTAGAATTTTCTATATTTCTGCATAAATATGACCTAAAACATAGTCCTAAAAGTAGATAAAGAGAACCCAGTTAAACAAATGAGACAAAAATATTATACTCAGTCATTTATTTATTGAGGAAAATGATCCAATTATTACATATTAGTGAGTGGAAAAAGGTATGTGAACCTCTAGGAATAAGCAGTTCATTGAAGGGGATGATTAGAGTCAGTTGTTTTTTCAATCAATGGGACGACAATCAGGTGAGTGGCACCTATTTTATTTAAAAAAACGAAGGATCTATCAAAGTCGCTCTTCACAACACGTTTTGTGGAAGTGTATCATGGCACAAAACAAAGGAGATTTCTGAGGACCCCGAAAAAGAGTTGATGATGCTCATCAGGCTTGGATAAGGTAACAAAAACATCTCGAAAGCGTTTGGACTCCACCAATCCCCAGTCAGACAGATGTGTGCACAATGGAGGAAGTTTCAAGACCATTTGTTACCCTGCCCCAGGAGTGGTCGCCCACAAAGATCACTCCCAAGAGTAAGGCGTGTAATAGTTTGGTAATAGGGTAACTTCTAAGCAACTTGGAGGCCTCTCTCAGCACATTGGTTAAATGTTTCATGTTCATGAAGTCCACCATCAGAAGAACACTGAACAACAATGGTTGCATGGCAGGGTTTACAAGAGAAAGCACTGCTCTCCAAAAAGAACATTGCTGTCGTCTGCAGTTTGTTAACGATCATTTGTGGATCAAGCCAGAAGGCTATTGAAGAATGTTTTGTGGACGGATGAGACCAAAATAGAACTTTCTGGTTTAAAAGAAAAGTGTTATGTTTGAAGAAAGGAAAACACTGCACTCCAGCATAAGAACCTTATCCCATTTGTGAAAAATGGTTGTGGTAGTATCACGGTTTGGGCCTGTTTTGCTGCATCTGGACCAGGACGGCTTGCCATCATTGATGGAACAATGAATTCTGAATGATATCAGAGAATTCTACAGGAAAATGTCAGGAAATCTGTCCATGAACTGAATCTCAAGAGAAGGTGGATCATGCAGCACAACCCTAAGCACACAAGTCATTCTACCAAAGAATGGTTAAAGAAGAATAAAGTTAATGTTTTGGAATGGCCAAGTCAAAGTCCTGACCTTAATCCAATCGAAATGGTGTGGAAGGACCTGAAGCGAGCAGTTAATGTGAGGAAACCCACCAACATCCCAGAGCTGAAGCTGTTCTGTATGTATATTTTTGTCTCATTTGTTTAACTGGGTTCTCTTTGATTACTTTTTGGACTTGTGTATAGATCTGATGATGTTTTAGGTCATATTTATGCAGAAATATAGAAAATTCTCAAGGGTTCACAAACATTCAAGCATCACTGTAATAGGTTACAGTTCCAGTCTGGGTAGATTTGAAGGTGTGACTGGCTGAAAACAGGCAATGCATTCTGGCAAGTCTGACAAACTGCCTGTAGACAAGATGGTGGAGGTGGGCTTATGCATAATGAAGTGCTATTAGCTCGAATTCTCCCTCCCTTTTTAGCTCAGCTGCTCTCTTTGATAGCCCGTGACGAACTGCGTGCAGATATAAAGCTCACCTGGAGAGCAGCTCCTTCAGCTGAGGTGAGCTGGAGCCTTCCGAAACCTTGCAGCTACTGCCGACACAAGATGACCACCTACCTGTCCATCTTCTGTCTCTCCTCACTGCTGCTTCTCAACTTTACAGGGGCCAAACCGCTTTCCGAGTTACAGGTCAGTCTGTTTTCTTCTGTTTCAGCAGGATACACTTGCTTCACTGCATTGTACTGTGAATACTTTTTTATTTGTAATGACTTGGCTTCTATGTGCTTTGTGTTTTATGACTTAAACAGTAATTACAATGTTTATTTCCACTACACTTGCACTGTCTTAACAGCTAAAACTCAGTCTGTTCTTCCATCCTTCTTTGAAAGCTGACCTGATAAAGTTTTTCTATTTCACTTTTTAGTTATGTCAAGAAAGGTGTTGAAGTGATTAATATTATTCGTATAATTGTATTGTTATAATAATACAATACTACTACTACTACTACTACTACTACTAATAATAATAATAATTATTATTATTAGTAGTAGTAGTAGTAACTAGTACGGTGTAGTTATCCACGTCAGTCACGCGAGTGCGCGCGCGCGCACACACACACACACACACTGAATAAACAAACACTGCAAGTTATTGTGAACAATAAACCCCTGTTTTACTTGAAATTACGAGGCACCAAATGTAACCTTGGTGTTACTAATGAAGTGCCTTACGAGTGTTTGTATATCTATTCTATCCAGAGTTGTGTATTTTCCTTGCCAAACGAGTGGGCGGTGCTTGTGGGATAGAGTCTTTGGCGGGAGCGTCCCTGATTGGCTAATCAGTTGTTCAATAAGTACGTTTTTTGCCACAAATAATTACCCAGTTAATATATAACATATATAATCGATGCATCCTTACATCACAGTTTAATACAATGATAATCAGCAATATAATGACCTTATATTTTATGTATAAGTTATTTTGAATTCGTAATGCTGAACAGCTAGGAGGGGGGCTACAGTGCGTCGAATATCCCCCTTTTCCCCTCCGGGGAATGGTGGTGATGATGGTACAGTTTATTATAGACATTTTGATTGAATTCATTTTATTCCATGGAAAGACACACAGGATAAATACAAGGAAATACGCAAAAACTAAGGCTAATAAGAGCCACTGCTTTTTTAGGCTACTAAAAAGTTATGTTTTAGATCACCTCTTCTTCCTTATAGCTTCATTTAATTAATTTCCCTTTATTCTTATTTGGATCATTATGTATCGTTCTAAACGCGCGTTACAGTGTAATAAAGACTAACATTTTCGATCAGGAGAGCCTGAAGGAACTGCTGGAGGAGGAAGAAGCGGCAGCGGGGAACGCGTCTGTGTTCAGCCCGGAGGAGGTGGACGGGGAGCGTGCAGGAGGGACCGTGGAGCGCCGCGATCTTAGCGGCTGGAGCGGAGGGGAGATCAGCGCTAAAGATAACCTGCTCGAGCGGCTTCTCGGTGACATCCTGTCCGTGTCCAAAAGAAGCCGCTTCAAGAAGGGAGGACTGAGGAGCTGCTTCGGTGTTAGACTCGAGAGAATCGGCTCCTTCAGTGGTCTCGGATGCTGAAGGCGTCAGGTGCGTCCATAATGTCATGCGACATTGTGTGATTTCGTAATCAAGCTGTTTGTGAACTGTCCCACTAAAGCAAATATGTCTAGTTTATATTAAGGCTGAATATTTAAGTGTTTCCCTGCCATTAAATGTGCTTAATTCTAGCTATCAAACGATTTGTATGCTCTGATCATTTACTTTCTTCTGTCTTTTACAACACTAAACGGACTTTCGCCTTTAGAACATCAAAACCATCTCAGGTCTTTACAAAACTAAAATGTATCATGTCGGGAGAACGCTACACAGCACTGCCTCAATCCTGCTAAAAAGAAAGCAGCAACAACCAACAAATGTTGTATTTTGGGAACTGGTATGCTGGTCAATCAGTTTTACCAGCAAGACCATCACCAGACTAAACAGCATAAACCAAATTGGAGCAATATGGAACATGGAAATCATATTGTCTAACTGACCAGCATACCAGCATCCAAAACACAACATATGCCTGTCTTTGCTATTTCTTTTTCACAGGGTCGGGAACACTAAACCATATTCAATCTTTCGAACATGAAGTCACTATCTGCCTTTAGAACAGTAAACTATATTCTGTCTTCTAAGCTATATTGCTTGTAGGATTCGAAACCACCAATTGCCATTACAACTCTATACGATCTTCTCCCTTAAGACCTCTAAACCACCTAGAGTCATTATGACTCTAGACTATCTACTGCCCTTAGAATGCTAAACTGTAGGGGCAATTGTAGAACCAGACCAACCCCCCCCAAAAAAAAAAAAACCTGTACTGTACAGGACTACCATTCCCACACTGAAGAAAGAACATCTGACTTTTTGGGTAGGGAAAACACCGTGACTAGGAGAGCATAAACTATACTGAAAGTATACTCAAACATATACTTTCTATGGTTTTACCATTTCTTCAGAGATAAACGTCCATTTAAAAATGATTGTTTACTCTTATTTTGGGGGTGCTGGAATTAAAGCACCCCCAAAAAGAATCTAGACACATCTATGCTCAACTGTATTGTCTGTCGTGCCAGTAGAAGTCTTGACTATCTTCTGCCTTTAGAATACTAAACTGTATTGCATTTAGATCTCTAAACCACACAGTGCCATTAGAACTCTGAACCATTAGCCTTTAGTCCTCTAAACCATCTATGTCTGTTAGAAGTCTAGACCATCTTCTGCCTTCAGAACCCAGTTATGTAGATCTTTAAACCTACTGCCATTAGAAAACTAAACCATCTTCTCCCTTTGAGCTCTAAACTACATTGTTTTTACACCTTTAAACTACCCAGTGCCATTAGAACTCTAGACCATCTTCTTCCATCATAACACTAAACTATATTGTCTGTAGACCTCTAAACCACGTACTGCCATTAGAACACTAGAAAATCTTCTGCCTTTAGACCTCTAAACCACCTAGTGCTATTAGAACGTGAGTCCACCTTCTGCCTTTAGAACACCAAACTCCCTTCTGTCTTTAAAACACTAATTTGTAGCCAAACCAGCAAGATGCTTCCATTTCATAATCAGAACATCACAAACTAAACCAACTTTAACCAATGTGGAACATGGAACCCATATAGTCTCGTATATTTTCCAGCACATCAGCATCCAAAACACAACATATGCTGGTGTTTGCTGATTTTCTGCAAGGTTGAGAACACTAAACCTTCTTCTGCCTTAAGGACACTAAACTGTATTGTCTGTAGAACTCTGAACCACCTTCTGTCTGTCTGTAAAACCTTCTATATGTGGAACACATTCCTATAATTAAAATGTCATGTGTAGTAATTATACATTTGTCATATTCTCTTTTTAATTACAGGGCCAATCTGTACTGGAACAGGATGAAGAAACTTCTTACTTGAACTCCATGGCCAGGGCATATTTCATTAGTTATTATTGATATGTTTACACTTGTGTTTAGAGCGTCGTTGTGTGTTGAGTGTTATTTATTCAGTGGAAACTGTTCAGAATTGTAAATAACTTTCTAAAATCCTGTCATCTGAAGCTTTGTACTGTTTCTTTAGTGTTTCTATTTATTTCATGTCAAAATACGATCTGTTATAGACTGCATGCTGTGACAAAATAAATATTTGGCATAATGTGTGTGTTGGTCCCTCGGGCAAAAAAAATGCCCACGTTATCATTTTGTAAAGAACATACTTTGGAATGAATTGGAAAATCATGAATTAAACTGGTACAAGTCCAAATGTCTGAAGCCTTTTTAACATATGCTATATAGAGTAGGCAAAAGTT
Organism: Ancistrus triradiatus; assembly: GCA_025084515.1. Classification (NCBI taxonomy): domain Eukaryota; kingdom Metazoa; phylum Chordata; class Actinopteri; order Siluriformes; family Loricariidae; genus Ancistrus; species Ancistrus triradiatus. The sequence continues at coordinate 135,019 of JAJAGP010001502.1, forward strand.
TGTGGACACTCAAAATATTACATACAAAACATGGGTAATGGTATGAAGTTGCTGTTACAACAGTCTTTGTTCTTATAAGAGGCTTTCCACTACATTTTGTGGTAGATGATAAACCAATTCTGTATTGACTTTATTTAAGACAGCAGGGCAGAAGGTTGTTGAACTGACTTGTTGGAAGTGGAAACAGTACGACCCATTGTACTCCCACTGTTTGTTCATGGAGAACCCTGAAATGTATGCTTTATATTATGAATGATGCTGAATTATCAAGATCTCAGTAATTAGGAGTGTCCACAAACCTTTGTCTATATAGTGTATTTATGGTCACACCACAGGATGTGGTAAATGAGACCACATATGAGTATGGATGATCTTGTTTATTACATTTTTCTACAATGCATAGTATGTAAGGTGTTGAACATGCCATTAAGAAATATAACAATATATCTTCAAATATCTGTCAAATCTTTACAGCATAGAATAAAATGAAATTTTAATGGTAAATCCCAACTATATTTTATAATTTAATTTGCTCCAAGTCTAGGCTCAATCTGTGTGTAAGATGTTTAAGGCCATTAGTTCAGCCATCAGTCCCAAAACATTTGAACTCAAATACACCACACACCAGCTACAGTATATGGACTATGAGGAAACTGAAGTTTGTACTATCCACGTCTGTGATTTCACAGCGTTTATGTGGACAAAATGTCATTTGTCCATGTGAAATTTTAGATTTCCGTTTTAATACATGTGCAAATATGAATAAAATTCTATTTTCACTTTCTCATTATGCAGTATTGAGTGCAGATTGATGGGGGAGAAACTTTTTACAATTTGGGCACAAAGCCAAACATAACAAAATGTGAAAAAAGTGAAAGGGTCTGAAGACTTTCCGAATGCTTTGCATTTAAAGCCACAAACAGTCATAAAGGAGAAGAACAATAAGGTTTTTTAAATGTGTAAGTGCAGTCACCTTTTGAAGACGACTGAAAACTTTCCATTCCACAGCCAGTGGAAGCTGATTCCACCACATGAAAATAGAATTACATCATTCACAACTTAACTGGATCATACAGTAAGGCCAGCATCAGTGTCTTATATATTTTATGAATCCATGTATGAACAGTTCTAGCATTGTAAATTCTCACAGATGGTAGTTCCAGATAGAGAATATCCAATAAGGTATAGAGCCAGTGATGTATTGTAAAATAAAATGTAGTTCAAGGTCCATGGGAAGTGTGTCTTGGTTAAAAAGTAAATTCAATGACCACCTCCCAAAAGACAAACTTTTGGGCAGTCCCTCATAATGTGTATAAAAGTCCCCAAATGTCCCATATGGACAAAAAGTACAGAATGCCTTACCTTGGGTGTCAGATAAACCCAATGGCATATGAAATGATGATTGTGATTATGTGACAGTCCAAAGACATGCATTAGGTTTACTGGTTAATGTATACAGCGGGGCAAAAAAGTATTTAGTCAGCCACTGATTGTGCAAGTTCTCCTACTTAGAAAGATGAGAGAGGTCTGTAATTTTCAACATAGCTACACCAACTATGAGAGACAAAATGAGAAAAAAAATCCAGGAAATAACATTGTAGGATTTGTAAAGAATTTAATTGTAAATCATGGTGGAAAATAAGTATTTGGTCACCCACATACAAGCAAGATTTATGGCTCTCACAGACCTGTAACTTCTTCTTTAAGAAGCTCTTTTGTACTCCACTTGTTATCTGTATTAATGGCACCTGTTTGACCTCATTATCTGTATAATAGACACATGTCCACAGCCTCAAACAGTCAGATTCCAAACTCAACCATGGCCAAGACCAAAAAACTGTCCAAGGACACCAGGAAGAACATTGTACACCTGCAGCAGTCTGGAAAGAGTGACTCTACAATAGGCAAGCAGGTTGGTGTGAATAAATAAACTGTGGGAGCAATTGTAAAACATACAAGACCACTGATAATCTCCCTTGATCTGGGGCTCCACGCAAGATCTCATCCCGTGGGGTCAAAATGATCATGAGAACGGTGAGCAAAAATCCCAGAACTACACAGAGGGATCTGATGAATGACCTGCAGAGATCTGGGACCAAAGAAACAAGGCTACCATCAGCAACACATTACGCCACGAGAGGCTCAGATCCTGCAGTGCCAGGTGTGTCCCCCTGCTTAAGCCAGTACATGTCCAGGCCTGTCTGACGTTTGCCAGAGAGCATATGGATGATCCAGAAGAGGATTGGGAGAATATCATGGGCTCAGATGAAACCAAAATAGAACTTCTTGGTAAAAATTCAACTGGACGAAAAAGGATGCTGAGTTGCATCCCAAGAACACCATACCTATTGTGAATCATGGGGGTGGAAACATCATGCTTTGGGGCTGTTTTTCTACAAAGGGGACAGGACGACTGATCCGTGTTAAGGAATGAATAAACGGGGCCATGTATCGTGAAGTTTTAATCCAAAACCTCCTGCCATCAGTGAGAGCATTGAAGATGGAATGTGGCTGGGGCTTCCAGCATGACAATGATCCCAAACACACCGCTCGGGCAATGAAGGAGTGGCTCCGTAAAAAGCATTTCAAGGTCCTGGAGTGGCCTAGCCAGTCTCCAGACCTCAACCCCATAGAAAATTTGTGGAGGGAGTTGAAAGTCCGTGTTGCCCCAAAACATCACTGCTCTAGGGGAGATCTGCATGGAGGAATGGAGCAAAATACCAGCTACAGTGTGTGCCAACCTGGTGAAGACTTACAGGAAACGTTTGACCTCTGTCATGTTACAAAGTATTGAGTTCAACCAAATTTATTGACCAAATACTTATTTTCCACCATAATTTACAATTAAGTTCTTTAAAAACAGTGTGACTTCCTGGATTTTTCCTCATTTTGTCTCTCATAGTTGAAGTGTAGCTATGATGAAAATTACAGACCTCTCTCATCTTTCTAAGTAGGAGAACTTGCACAATCAGTGGCTGACTAAATACTTTTTTTGCACCACTGTATATATGACTATCTTTGATATAGTGTTGATATAAAAAATACACAGTGTTTCTTACATTTTCTTTTGTTTTGTCTGGCCAACTTAATTTCATTTGTTAATAAACATCCATTCCTGCATTTCAGGACTGCAACACAATCCAAAAAAAGTTGGGACAGGGCAATTTACAGCTAGTAATGAATTAAAAAAGCAAATAATTATGTGATTTCAAACAAATGATGTTAACAAGCACTACAATACGGAGTTACATTCACAAATGCCACTTAAAACTTTACTGTGCAAAAAAGAAGCCTCATGTTAACCATGTCCAGAAGCGGAGGCATCTTGGATGGACCATCACACAGTGAAAATGTGTATTGTGGTCAGACAAATCAGTATTCCAGATCTTTTTTGGAAAAATGGATGCCATGTGCTCCGTACCAAAGATGAAAAGGATTATCCAGACTGTTATCAACAACAAGTCCAAAAGCCAGCATCTGTCATGGTATGGGGTTGTGTCAGTGCCCTTGGCAAAGGTCATTTACACTTCTGTGATGCCAGCATTAGAGGTTTTACAGCAGCATATGCTGGCTTCAAGAATCTTTTTCAGGGATGTCCATGCATATTTCAACATATCCCCCTCTCACCCCCCACTTCCATTTTTAGAAACTGCATGCAAATGTCCTCACCCTAACCATAGTTTTTGGTTGTATTCTAATAAAAAGACTGAGAAATAATCTTATATGCTCATTATACTATTGCTAAACCAATAAGCCTAATCTAATGGTGGCCTAAGATTTTTGCACAGTACCTATATAACATTTCAGTAAAATAATCCTACGACATATTACAAAACTAAAACGCGACGTGGTCAGTGGTGCGTAATTTCAGGGAAGCACTTATCTCAACTTATGTGTCTTAATAAAGCACATTTGAGTCATGCCAGGGGTTCTGTATCCCATTTGAGTCATGCCGCGGGTTCGGTATCTACTACGACGAAGTTCAAAAAAGGGCTCATTTCCGACAGGCGGCTTTATCAGAGGTGTTGGAATGCAGAGGCTAATTCCTCACATAACTTTTGCTCGCCAGACTTTTGAGTATAAAAGAGGCCCTTCTCAGTTGTGAAGCCACAGAGACAAGAGACAGAGCTGAAAAAGACTAAAGCAGAGACTTAAGGAACAGAGAAGCCATGGCACCACTTTACATTCCATCCGTTTGCATTTTTCTCATCTTGAGTTTGGTGCCAACAAGAGCGTTCCCACTCCAGAGCTCCAGCCTGACCAGCGAAGACCTGGACATCTTAAAGGTAAGCAAAGTGCTCATCCCACTATTTTGCACTGCCATGCAAACATCTGAGGTGCAGTTTCCAAAAAGTGTGCCATGACGTTAATAAACTGTATACTGATATCCCACATTCACTCGATGCACCAGTTCGCAGCAAAATCTCTGGCACTGAAGTAACACCCACGTTTTGAAAAGATGTAAATGTTTATTTGCTGTGTACATTCCAGCTCCTGCTCCAGCAATTGGAAGACTCGGTACCTGCTCAAACTCCAGCAACGGATGTGAAGAGCCTGGAGGAATCGATGCTCCCTGAAGAGGAGCTTCAGGAGGTTGCAAGGGACTTCCTCTCTGCTCGGGACCTGAAGACTTTACGCCAGAACACAAGCTCGAAGAGAAAGTCGAGCTGTTTCGGGCGCAGGCTGGACCGGATCGACTCGATGTCCACCTTGGGCTGCAACACGGTCGGGCATCAGAGTAAGTCCTTGAAATGAAATAGCTCACTGTTTCATGCGGACACAGGGTATGAAATGATGGTTTATAGTACTTAGACAGTAGGTTAAGACCAGTTACAAATTTAGGAGGTATGAGATTAAAGGCCATCAAAGACAGAGGTCCAACCAGTTGGTTCAACCAGTCAAGGAGCTCCATGTTCATAGTGAAGCCAATAATGAAATCCAGATTTTAAATGAGACCAAGTCTTGGTCTTTATACATACACAAGGGATAAACCAGTGGTGGTTCAGGACCATTTAAAGTGGCCCAGTGGCTAATGTGGGCCTATGGACGAGAAGGGTTCAAATCCCACCTCTGCCAAGCTGCCACTGTTGGGTCCTTGAGCAAGGCCCTTAACCCACAAATGCTTGGACCGTAAGAATGTATCAATTATGAGTCACTCTGGATAAGGCTGTCTGCTAAATGACATAAATGTAAAATGTTAGAGGGGCCAGTTTCTTTCTACCTAAATGTGCATTGCATTAAGGCATTAAAGAGGATTAATTAATTAACTCATTCCTCATTTAGGGGTGGTCACAGTTTCAGGCAACCACCAAGGCATGCTTATCTTTGTATTATTGTAACACCAGATCCTATATAAAATGTCACCTGATACACTTTCCTCTTTTTGTTTTCAGGACCAAAGCAGATATGAAGTCTTAAGCTGAACTGATCGTCCTTACCTGCGATGGCTGAAATGACAATTATTATTGCATTTATTTATTCGAATATTTATTTAACCTCCTAGAAAAGAATTTATATTTGTATGCATCCTTAATTTAATTCCAACAGTCATTTGTAAAACTATATCTAATGTTCAATAAATGGTTTTGGAAGAAGTTTCTATTGTGGGTGGTGGTTGGTGCCACTTATATGACAGAAACAAATGTTTTGGGTTCACGATCCTGCCTTAGAAATGAAACAGTCTATGGACTGACAGCAAGTTTTTGTTCAGCACTGTGGACAGAGACATAACTGTACTATACATACAAAAGTTTGTGGACACTCAAAAATTGCATCCAAAACTCAGGGGAATGTGCGCTGGATCTGCACTCCTTAGCGCAAGAACCATGCATCATCATCATTATCATCATGATCCTAATCATCTCGGTGCTAGTAAGGAGCCAGCCAAACGTCACTCAGTGTTTAGCAAAATTTAGATTTCAATAAACTTTCTGCACCAGAGGCTGCAATGTTACGCGTCTTACAGCAGCTGTACTATAACAGCTAATGAATCTGACAAGTTAATACATGGGTTAAGTAGGTTAATATCTTTAATAATAAGGATCACAGTTGTATATAACATTGTTAGGCTTTAAATAATGCTTCATTTGTAATAAACTATAGCAGACACACCAAAGCCTTATTTGTGTGCACACACTTTCCAGACTTCTCAACAATACGACCAATAAGGCATAAAGTCAAGGTAACTCAACAATAACAAAAAGCAGCAGATATACACCAAATGATCTCAAGCATGGCAGCAATGTGAACAGTTCTCCATTTAAATTGTGATATTGTGTCCAGCTGTGTGCATGTACAGTACAGTTCAAAAGCGATAGGCAACACAAGAATGCCTTATACTGACACGAAACATTACCCAAATGACCAAAAATAATATAAAAGCTCAATGATCATTAAACTGATGTCAAATCAGCAGGACTATCCTACGACTTTATTAAGTACATCAAGTACCAAGTTGGACCCCCTTTTTGCCTTCACAACTGCCTACATTATTCGTGGCGTAAATTCAACAGGGTGCTGGAAACATTCCTAGAAAGCTTTTGGTCTGTAATGACATGATAGCATCACACAAATTTTGCACACTTGTTGGCTGCACATCCATGATGCAAATCTCCAGTTCCACCACATCCCCAAGGTGCTCTATTGGATTGAGATCTTGTGACTGTGGAGGCCATTTTAGTATGGTGAACTCATTGTCATGTTCAAGAAATGACTTTGAGACGATTTGAGCTTTGTGACATGTCCTGTTATCCTGCTGGAAGTAGCCATTGGAAGATGTTACACTATGAACATAAAGGGATGGACATGGTCAGGCTGAGGTGTGTGGGAGAGCAATGTCATCCTGCATGACTCTCCTTTGACCCGTTTCTCTTTCCACAGCAGGTGGAGCTGTTGCCACCTGCTCTACCTTTCCTATAAATACCCCCCTTCCTGTTTACTTCCTTATCTGGCCTTCTCAAATCCTTGGTGATTCTAGGCTCCTGAGTTGTCTTCTGATTGTCTCTTGGTCATTGTCTGGTTAGTGTGTTCTTGTCTCTGTTTCCTGGAGTTTCTTCATATCTTGTTCAGTGTCTTGAATGTTGTGTTAGCCTCTGTGGTTGGCATCTCTGTTTGTGTTAGCTTATAGTCTGTTTGAGTAGCACCTTGTGGTTTTGGCTTGTTTGTTAGCTGTGCATTGTTAGCTCTGTGGTTTGTAGTGGTCATTGTTAGCTCTGTATTGTTGTGTTATCACTCTCTGTTGGTTTCGATCCCCCACACCTTTTACACCACCACCACCACCAGTCTGAACTATTGATGCAAGGCAGAATGGATCCATACTGCCATGAATGAGAAATGAAGAACAAATTAACACTAAATTTGCATCACTTGGATGAATTTTGTTTATGCTAACACAACTGATGCCTTTAGTGGTCTAATATCAAAGTCACAGTCAATGTCAGGTTTTATTTATCAGGTCATTTCAACCATATACAGAGTGAAATGTAACAACGTTCCTCCAGAACCTACAGGTGACACATAGTGACACAAAACTACAGAAGACAGCACAATACTAATAATAAAAAAAACACTACTGAAGGCGCATGTGTGAAAGTGCTTTTGGTATGTTACAGTGGTGGTTTGAAAGTCGTGAACCCTTCCAGCAGAATTTCTATATTTGTTCTACATAAATATGAATCTAAAAACATCATCCCGATTTTCACACAAGTGTCCGAGACATGAGGGTAGGGGAGACGCTTCCTACCTAAAGTACCATAGAACCCAGTAAAGGAAACAAATGAGACAAAAATATTATACTTGTTTCATTTATTCATTGAGGAAAATGAATCCAATATACATATTAGTGAGGTGAGTGGCAAAAGTATGTGAAACCTTTGCTTTCAGTATCTGGTGTGACCCCTCTGTGCAGCAATAACTGCAACTAAACATTTTTCCTGTAACTGTTGATTAACTGCTGCATGACCCACCTTCTCTTGAGATTCAGTTCATGGACAGATGTCCTGACATTTTCCTTTAGAATTCTCTGATATAATTCAGAATTCATTGTTCCATCAATGATGGCAAGCCGTCCTGGCCCAGATGCAGCAAAACAGGCCCAAACCATGATACTACCACCACCATGTTTCACAGATGGGATAAGGTTCTTATGCTGGAATGCAGTGTTTTCCTTTTTTTCCAAACATAACGCTTTTCTTTTAAACCAAAAAGTTCTATTTTGGTCTCATCCATCCACAAAACATTCTTCCAATAGCCTTCTGGCTTGTCCACGTGATCTTTAGCAAACTGCAGATGTTCTTTTTAGAGAGCAGTGGCTTTCTCCTTGCAACCCTGCCATGCACACAATTATTGTTCAGTGTTCTTCTGATGGTGGACTCATGACCATTAACATTAGCCAATGTGAGAGAGGCCTTCAGTTGCTTAGAAGTTACCAAGGGGTCCTTTGTGACCTCACCAACTATTACACAAACTAATACTATTATTGCTTTTGGAGTGATCTTTGTTGGTCAACCACTCCAACAATGATCTTGAATTTCCTCCATTTGTACACAATCTGTCTGACTGTGGATTGGTGGAGTCCAAACTCTTTAGAGATGGTTTTGTAACCTTTTCCAGCCTGATGAGCATCAACAACTCTTTTTCTGAGGTCCTCAGAAATCTCCTTTGTTCGTGTCATGATACACTTCCACAAACATGTGTTGTGAAGAGCAGACTTTGAGAGATCTCTGTTTTTTAAATAAAACAGGGTGCCCACTCACACCTGATTGTCATCCCATTGACTGAAAACACCTGACTCTAATTTCACCTTCAATCCTAGAGGTTCACATACTTTTGCCACTCACTAATATGTAATATTGGATCATTTTTCTCAATGCATAAATGACCAAGTATAAAATTGTTGTCCCATTTGTTTAACTGGATTCTCTTTATCTACTTTTAGGACTTTAGGTGAAAATCTGATGATGTTTTAGATCATATTTATGCAGAAATATAGAAAATTCTAAAGGGTTCGCAAATTTTAAAGCACCACTGTATATGATTATAAGTGGCTAGCCAAAACATATAGCTATAAGCTGTATAAGCTGCCATTAGTCAATGCGAAAAAAGAAAATGGCTCGGACTAAAAGCACTCAAGGTTTTGGTATAGTGGGTCTCATGATGCCCCGGAGATAAAATACAGACTTCAAACTGACGATTGATGTACAACCATATTAAATAAAAAAAAAAGTTGACATGGGAACTAAAAATGATTAATACAATCAAATCATTAGTCAGGAAAGGTCGATTCTAAACTCTGGCAAGTGGCCAGGTGAGGTGTTAGTCACCTCTGCCTCATTTGCTATTTTTTTTATATCAGCACAGTTCATTTGGGATTATCTCCTTTTTGGTGCTAATTCATTCACACGTGGATTAAGTCAAGTTTCAATGAATCACTACCTGTCCGATTGTCAACCATCTTCTAATTTTTTATAAATTTCTATTCATTTATGGCTAACCCATCATAACATTTTAGTTTGGGCTCCTGGGGTGTTAACGGTACTTTGGTTTTTGATGACTTTTTGTAAGTTAGCCAGGATAAGAACATAGATTTAAAACCTTGTACTAGGATTTTGTTCAGTTAAATAATTAAATAACCTATTGGCCTGGATTTTAATAGGTTAATCCAAATGTCTCACTCATCAGACCTTAGATTCAGTAGTTCACATAAAAAGTTAAGGCTAAATATTGAACATCCATGGTTTTAGTATATTTAGCATACAACCCCAAATCAGAAAAAGTTGGGATTGTATTGGAGATGCAAATAAAAAAAAAATATTCAAAAAACATTTGAAACCAAAAAAAGTTGGGACGGGGGCAATTATAGGGCCAGTATTGATGTAAAAAAACCTAAATAATTATGTGATTTCAAACAGGTGATGTCAACAGGTGATTGTAATCATGATTTGGTACAAAAGCAGTATCCACGAAAGGCTGAGTGTTTGAGGAGTAACGATGGGCAGAGGATCTCCAGTTTATCAAAAAATGTGTGAGAAAATGATTGAAATGTTTAAAAAACAATGTTCCTCAACGTAAGACTGGAAGGGATTTACATATTTCTTCCTCTACAGTGCATAATATCATTAAACAATTTGAGGAATCTAGAGAAATTTCAGTGTGCAAAGGGCACAAGCCTAAAGTGAAGAGGCGTGATCTCTGATTGGCACTGCATCAAAAACCATCATTCATCAATAGCTGATAGAACCACATAGGCAAGGGCAAATTACTTTGGACAAACCTTTATCAAGCACTACAATACAAAGCTACATTCACAAATGCCACTTAAAACGTTACTGTGCAAAAAAGAAGCCGTATATTAATGTCCAGAAGTGGCATCGACCTCTCTGGGCTCAGATACATCTGGGATGGAACATCATACAATGGAGAGGTGTATTGTGGTGAAGATTAATCAGTATTCCAGATCTGATTTGGAAGAAATCTTGAAAATAACCATTTCAATTTTCAATTGTAATTTTCTTACAGATTTGATGAGAAACTGGAGATCCTCTGCCCAACTTTATTTCAGAGACACAGTCTTTTGTGGATACTGATTTAGTACCAAATCACAATTACAATCACGTGTTGACATCACCTGTTTGAAATCAAATGACTATTTAGTTTTTTACCTCATTACTAGCCCTAAATTGCCCCATCCCAACTTCTTGGTGGAATGTGTTACAGACCTGAAATTCAGGAATGGATGTTTATTAGCAAATGAAATGAAATAGACCAGGCAAACCATTAAATATATTGGCTTCATACTTTCTGCAATGAAATAAAAGTCAAAGTAAATGTAAGGATCACTGCAGGTTTTTTTTGTTATTTGCATTTTCCATACCGTGTCAACTTCTTCTGACTTGGGGTTGTAGGTTCTAAGTTACCAGCTCTGAGCTGATGCTCAAACAACGCAAGGCATGTGTAGTGGATGAATGTCTGCTGATCAACGTCACGTCGTCCTCCTGCCCTCAAAAGCTGCTATCGAGGTCACTGACTGTTTGTGTCTGACCTGTTGGTCACCACGGCTTTTTGTAAAGAGGCAACATCACGTAGCACCAAACAGCCACTTAAAAGGAAATTGGCCATGAGAACTTATCAGAGCCGAGGTGTTGGAATGCACTTCATATAGCTTGTGGAAGGATGCGCTCTGGACGATCAAGTGTCTCAATAAAAGAAGGGGGTAGGCACTCGGGCCAGCCAGAGAGTCAGAGTCAGGTTCTAAACGAAGCCAGGAATGGTTAAAGGACTTATTTTCGCGGGACTTCTGGTCCTGCTCTGTCACCAGCTAACTGTACAAGCTCATGTTTTGAGTAGGCACAACTCGGCCAACGGCATGGACAAACTGAAGGTATGAGTTATTAATATAGTATTTTATTACTTTTATAATACTTACAGATGGACTGTGCTGGTACTGGGACTGTGGTAGCCTAGTGGGTAAGGTACTGGACTATGGACCAGAAGGTCTAGGGTTCAAATCCCACATCTGACAAGCTGCCACTGTTGGGCCCTTATCCCACAATTGCTTGGATTGTAAGATTGTATCAGTTGTAAGTCGCTCTGGATAAGGGTGTCTGACCATTAGAGAATGGAGTAATGGGGACTAACAAAGTATGTAGAGAAACAGATGGACTACAGTTTGTAATTGTAAAACTACAAACTGCTTCAACTGAATATGGTAAGTGGAACTGATAAAATGGACAAAGGTGGTGGTCATAAAGTTACCAGTGAGTGCATATAGCAAGTAAAAGAACTTTAGCATAGCAAAATTGATCTCATATTGTAGATCAGTGGTTCTCAAACTGTGGTACGAGTACCACTGGTGGTACTTGAAGAAGCATGACGTGGTATGCCAGATGACCTTGGAAAATCTACTTAGAAATTATTTAATAATTAAAGAATTAGTTAATTATTTAAAACCTACAATTTTCATGTGCAAACTGCATACCTTTCAGATTTTCATAATTTGTTTGAATAAAATTAAGTTGTGTTTTGTGTTTAAAAAATACCGCATGGGCTTTGCAGACACCCGAATTTCATTACATCTACATCGTGCTAATTTTATGAGAAGTTGTCAGTGAGCCTGTTGCATTGGTCCAAATACAGTAGTTAAAAATGAATGCCTCAGATAAGTCCACTATTATATAATGGCTGAAGGTTGCAGATGCCAGGAGCAGTGAACCCAAACTGGTAAATCAAACACACCTGTTGAATCTTACATCATCTGCCCTTGCATCAGCTGATGCAATTTTAGACATAGGAGGCACGGCTATTGGCCAAAAAAGCTCAGAAAAAGCACTATGAGATGGTATGATGCAAGGTTAAGTTTCACCTATAGGATTCACCTATAGTGGGACAGAGGGAGAACCAAGATCAGAATCGTTTGTGTGCTGTAAGATTCTCAGCAATGAGAGCATGGAGCCAGCACACCTAAGAAGACATGTTAGCACTAAACATGTACATTTGAAGGACAACCCTGTAGACTCAGCTAAATATATCTACTGTGTACAAGTGTGTGTGTGGTGCATGTGTTTCTAGGTGGTATTTGGAGGTTTTGGCTTGAGATGGGTGGTACTTGGTCTAAAAAGTTTGAGAAGGTATAGTCAGTAGTAACGCATCATCAGTGTCAAATTCAGAGCTCATTTGTTTATTTTGTTTCTATTTTTGTTGTAAACTCTTGTATAAAAGCAACAGTACACTCAAGGTCGTGTGATATTGTGAATACCATCATGGCTGTGATTATCTAGGGCACTCGCCTTCGCCACGTATTACCTAAGCCATGATGTAATCTGCAATAAAACACTCCCTTTGGTGTTGTAATGCTCAATTACCACATTTAAGGTGTTAATATGGCAATCTTCTGACCCCCCCGCGACTAAACCATTGAGTCTAAACCTGTATGTTCTTCACCATGTTCCCTTCAGATCTTGCTGCAGCAGTTTGAAGAAGCTCTGGAAGCAGAGCAGGACACAGAAGGAGCTGTGGATTATGAGGACAGGAGCACGATGCCAAGTCAGAGTCAGGGTTCTTCAGCCAGAGAGAGAATCAAGGAGGACCAGGACGAGGAGAGAGACACTGACGAGGGACTCGAGGCACAGAGGAAGCACCTCATAGACCTCCTACTCTCCACGAGGAGCAAGAATTACTCTGGGTGCTTCGGGGGAAGGCTGGACCGCATTGGTTCCAGTAGCCTCGGCTGCAACTCCATTAAAGGTTAAGCTTATGTCAAGCTCCACTAAGAGACTGGAACTAATAAGTCACGGTTCATAGTTCCCCACAACTCATGTCAATAAGCTGTCGGTTCTGGGGGATTGGCATTGTTTAAGGAGTGGATGTTCAAACACTGTCACACTTGTAAGCATAGCTTGTGTCTGATGCATGATCGTTTCTTAACGCTTAGAACTAATGTAAACGTCATTAATTATTTTTATTGAAAAGATTAATATATCGCAATTGTCTATTGTATTGACAATATATTTATCATTTAGCTTTTTTTCAGATTTGGTCATGCACTTCATACTGTTCCTGTATGTAAATTTTCTGTTTGTATTCAGATTACAGTGACATTGGATTGCTTCAGTATGAATAAACTTTTGTGATGAACTGGTTAAGATATTGTTTCATGTTGTATATCACTGCATATTATAAACTACAATCACCAGTCACTTTACCTCCTTATTTCTACAGTCTTCGTCCATTTCATCACTTCCACTTACCTTATAGATAATGGTCAGGACCCCCACCCGGACCACCACACATATATACACACAAATCTAAACTCATTATCTTGACCCACGTCTGATTTCATGGCTCTTTTTTGCCAAAAAAAAAGGTGAAAGTGAGGTTGGCGACATAACGAAGGTCGCGGTAAAAAAAATAGACAAAGTGACATTCATACCTGAATGCTGACGATGTCTTTTTCCTGAGCCAGTTCCTTCATGATCGTACAATTACATTACACAATGTACATAAACATGTTGTACAAACACTGTACATGTACAATTTTCTATTCATATCTATAGATATATCACCTAAAAAAAACATCAGCAGCCCCCTAAAAGTAGATAAAGAGAACCCCAGGTTTAAACAAATGAGATAAAAATATTTATAATTGATCATTTATTTATTGAGGAAAATGATCCAATATTACATATTAGTGAGTGGCAAAAGTATGTGAAACCTTTGCTTTCAGTATCTGGCTGTGTGAACCCCCCCAGAAATAACTGCAACTAAACGTTTCCTGTAACTAACTGTTGATCAGTCCTGCACAACCGGCTTGGAGGAATTTTTTAGCCCCATTTTCCTCCGTTACAGAACAGCTTCAAACTCTGGGGATGTTGGTGGGTTTTTTTCCCTCACATTAACTGCTCGCTTCAGGTCCCCTTCCACAATATTTCAGTTTGGATTTAAGGTCAGGACTTTGACTTGGCCCATTCCAAAAACATGACTTTTTTTATTCTTCTTTAACCATTCTTTGGTAGAACGACTTGTGTGCTTTAGGGTCGTTGTCTTTGCTGACATGACCCACCTTCTCTTGAGATTCAGGTTCATGGACAGATGTCCTGACATTTTCCTTTAGAATTTCTCTGATATCATTCATAATTCATTGTTCCATCAATGAATGGCCCAAGCCCGTCCTGGGCCCAGATGCAGTAAAAAACAGCACTTGCATTGTTGGCAGCGATTTCAGGCTCCAGTCTTCTCCTGGCTACTTCTCCAGATCTGTGCCTCTACACAATCCTGTCTCTGAGCCCTACAGGCAGTTCTTTCCTCCTCATGGCTTGGTTTTGTTTTTTTTTTGGCTCTGATATGCATTGTTAGCCGTGAGACCTTATAAAGACAGGTGTGTGTCTTTCCAAATAATGTCCAATCAACTGAATTTACCACGGGTGGACTACAATGTGCGTATATAAATATATGTAGACATACATGCACTCAGAAATGTAGAAAATCCTAAATGGTTCAAGCACTACTCTATCGCCCTGTACCTCACCATATTAGACGCTTGTGAACTGTGGAGAGGCATATTCAGAAATTCATCATCACACCTACTGGTGCTGCTAATCTAATAAAATCTTGGCTAATGGACTGAGGTTATTAGAGGGTGTAAAGCTGAAATGATCTAATGAACCCTTGCCTAATGGATGGGGATTATGAGTGGTCGCAAAGCAGCCACAGGACAAGGACCCGAGCAGCAGCAGCAGGCGGATATTAGCATTAAACGTATTGACGTCTGTGCTAACCTTTACTGAAAAGCCTGAGCTTCATTGCCTTTAATCCCATTATCTAACCCCAGCAGGGCCACAGCTGATTGCATTAATAATGCTCAAGTTCTCCATGTCCACCACGCAACACGCCTCTGATTAGCAACCTGCCACGTTTCTGTCATCCAGAGACACTCTGCACAGCCGCCTCATCAAATTCTATCGCACTGTCAAGGGCTCATCTGGTTTAACTTTTCCAGCTTCTCAAATTACTCCGACTGCCTCCCAGAGGTTTCTTGTTCAATTACAGCAGAGAGGTGATGTCAGGCTTTAACTTCACTCAGACCCACACCGGTAGAGAGTGAGTATTAGGGTAATAAGTGTGTAAGTAGTGTGCCCTATGGAGCCCAGGGTGAAACCACAGCAACCACGAAGTTATTTCACTGCCTGCTATTCAGATAATAAGAACTGGAAAATGTTACAGCAGTGCATCATAGTGATAGGGTCAAGTGGAACTGTAAATGAATCTGTTTCACACAATTATCCTACAAGTTTTTCTTTTTTTTTTTCTTTTTAAAGTGGACAGGTGGGTTGTTGCAGGCTGTTCATACCGGCCTGTTCTGATTCTATGGTACAGCTGAGTGTGCATTATGTAATGCTGCTCTACTTACATTATAATGCTGCTCGACTTACAGTTGATACAGTCTTACAATCCAAGCAATTGTGGGTTAAGGGCCTTGCTCAAGGACCCAACAGTGGCAGCTTGGCAGAGGTGGGATTTGAACCCTGGACCTTTTGGTCCATAGTCCAGTACCTTAACCACTAGGCCACCTTATTACTTCCGACAGCAGCTCGAAGGGCATCACAGTGGCACAAATGTTTAGCACTGAAACCCTCTGGAGATCCTTAATTTGATTTCCAGTCTGGACTCCACCTGTGTATCACATCTCAAAGACATTAGGTCAGTTGGTTTCTCCAAAAGTGTCCCAGTGTAAGTGAGGATTTACGATGGGGATATGTTCCGACAAATCCATCGGACTTTGAACTTGCCGTAAAATCAAGGAATTTAATATCCTGTGGTACATTGGTTCTTGTCGTTAATTCATTCCAGGTTTGTCGAGTACCGAAAACAGGGTCCCAGGCAAATTTTTCCCATAAGGAATAATGTAAATGGAATGAATCCGTTCCAGACCCCCAGAAAATCCACAGTGTACAAGACATTTGTATTTATGATGGGGATATGTTCCAACAAATCTATCATAAGTTAAATGCATCATGAACTGATGAGATATAGTGGAGCCTATGATAAGTAATGATAAGTTAATACACTTTAAACACTTGCATTAACCTACAGTTGGCCAAAATTAACACAAAGCTTATTTTACAATAAAGTGTTGAAAAATCTCAAGTAATTTAGTGCGTCATGGATTGAAAGTGCAAAAGAAAAACACATACTCGGTGAACTGGGGTGCTAGGATAGCTGCTAATGCTAACTGCAGCCTGTGTTCTGGAGGATTCAATTCCTGTTTTCTTTTTGGTTGGCTCTTTTAAACTAACCTTTTTGGAGCCATGGAGGCTTATTTGTACTAAGAATACAGAACTGTAGATGTAAAAGTAAAGACAAACAAGACTCTGCACTAAGCAAGAGCTAGTGTCAATCTGAATCACTGTGTACTGAATCGTAAATCGTGAATCATGAATCAAATTTCAGCTGAAACGAGTCATGCGGCTCGACTCATACAACTTTAAGCAAATGCGCCAAGTACAGAGCAAACAACGAAAACCAACAATTTTTTCTTGTCAGAATGCATCGAGAACCGAATTCGATGAGTTCCGAAGTGATCAAGAACCGAGGTACCACTGTAGAGAGTATATATCAGAGTAGGCTACATTAAATACGTTTAAAACAGCAGCAACCACAGATTTTCCTCACTACATTTCCCAGCACACATCTCTCCTGCCAAGTGGAGAGTATTGTAGTGTTTAGTGTACATTAAACTGTGACCACACACCAGATACCGAAAGCAAAGGTTCACATACTTTTGCCACTCACTATTATGTAATATTGGATAATTTTCCTCAATAAATAAATGACCAACTAATAATATTTTGTCTCATTTGTTTAACTGGGTTCTCTTCATCTACTTTTAGGACTTGTGTGAAAATCTGATGATGTTTTAGGTCATATTTATGCAGAAATATAGAACATTCTAAAGGGCTCACAAACTTAAGCACCACTGTATACTGTAATTAATATGTATACACTATACTGTAATACATTATATAGACAAAAGTTTGTGGACACCCGTTCTAATTATTGAGCTCTGCCATTTCAGCAACACTCACTTGTAAGACATAATATAAAGCATACATTTCTGGATTCCCCATAGACAGACAGTGGCAGTAGAATGGGTTGTACTGAAACCCCAAGGACTTTTAATATGACACGTTTTCTGCTTCCAACAAGTCAGTCCATCAACTTTCTGCCCTGCTGTCCTTAAAGTCCACAGAGAATAGGTTTGCCAACTTTGATTGAGAACTTGGCTTTGCTTGCACAGATCCTTGACTCCATCAGACGCCTTGAAAATGCACTTGAATGCCAAAAGTGAACCAGACTCACGTTCTCACAGTCCAAATGTTCCAAAATCTAATGGTAAGCAATTTAAGAAGAACAAAGGCTGTTGTAGCAACAAAGATGAGGGAAAAATTCCATAATCCATGTGTTGGATGTAATTTTTTTTAAGTGTCCACAAACTTTTGTCTATATAGTGTATGACTAAAGATCATTTTGCAGTGATAAATATGATTAAATCCTGGATGCTTTAAGGGTTTTAATGCAGTATGTGAGTTTGCATCTCTCACACGGATATGGAGGCAGCCTGAATGAACTGAAACTCAGCCCATGACATTAATTGTTTGACACTCTGTCCTCTCTGTCCAGTCTGGCTCCTCTGTCTTAATTAAGCCTCCTACTCAAACGTCACCAGCAATTACAAGCTCCTTACTATGAGAACAGGACAAGTTAATACAACTCTACCAAACAAAAAGCAGAGGATAGGTATCATACATAGCTTTTGACCAGATACCTGTATGTTCACATCTGATCCACACTGAAAGCTCTATTACTTGGGTAACAGATTGCAGTGGAATAGTCCATTGTGTTATTAAATTCATTTCCGCAGCGGATCAGTACCGGAAGAGTGCTTGTCTGACACATCAACCTTAATTACGGGCACCAGCATTGCTAAACAAAAGCCAGCCTATTTTTGAATTCTTCCTTTTTGCACATGCAAAGCCTGATTAAGCCACCTTTTGTTTTTATGATAGAAAGACCGAGAATTTGTTGCCTTTTTAATATTTATTGCTTAAAAAGATCTTGTTTTTCTTTTGTATGTTATTCTTAAATTCTTTAATTTTATTATAACAAACATTTAAGGATCATGTGGTGATATTATGTGCATGTCTACTAATTACTTTCACATTTTACTAACTTTAACCCTAACCCTCTGCATCATATTATTCACAAATACACTACCTGGCCGAAAAAATTGTCTCTCACACTAATATTTCGTTGGACCGCCTTTAGCGTTGATTACAGAACGCATTCGCTGTGGCATCGTTTCTACAAGCTTCTGCAATGTCACATTTATTTCTGTCCAGAATTGCATTCATTTTTCCCCCCCAAGATCTTGTATTGATGGTGGGAGATTTGGACCACTGCACAAAGTCTTTCCAGCACATCCCAAAGATTCTCAATGGGGTTCAGGTCTGGACTCTGTGGTGGCCAATCCATGTGTGAAAATGAGGTCTCATGCTCCCTGAACCCATGCTCCCTCTCTCTCACAATTTGACTCTTCTGAAACATTTACAGCATTTAGCAGACGCCCTTATCCAGAGCGACTTACAATTGGTACAATTTTACAATCCAAGCTATTGTGGGTTAAGGGTCTTGCTGAAGGACCCAACAGTGGCAACTTGGCAGAGGTGGGATTTGAACCCTTGACCTTCTGGTCTAGAGTCCAGTACCTTAACCACTAGGCTACCACGATTTCACAGCCACAAAGAACACTGAGACTACCCGTCGGGGAATCGAACCCCGGTCTTCCGCGGATACTATCCACTATACTAACGAGGACAGATTAACATCTGGTTGTTTAACAAATGAGAAGCTTCTCACTGCATCACAGTTAGGGTTAAATAACTTGTTGCCAGCTGAAACAATCACCAATGCAGTAATTATCCGATGGGAGACTGTTTTCTTTAACTATTTGCTCTGTTAAATCCAGGTTGTGACCTTGTTTTTGGCAAGGCACTGTACATTAGGATGGCAGTGAAATACATGGGAGAAAATTTAAGATATACATTTCGCAGGCCTTACCGCTACAAACTGTTCCGTATAACACACAAAAAAGTGGCTCACTGTTACGGTTTAAACTTGTGAATTTGTATCTCCACAGATCACAGTTCGATCCCAGCCTTAAACATCACCTATGTGGAGTTTGTACGTTCTCTCCTTGTGGTGGTTGCTCTCTGAGGACTCAGTTTCCTCCCACCCTCCACTGAAAAGACATTAGGTTTATTTCTCCATGTCCTGCCTCAGTATGTGTTTGACGAGTACAGCTGTAACCATCTTCTTGTCATGGACATAGCCAATGATGCCCAACAACAAAAGATGATTACACCAATGGATGTTATGACCAAATATCTGTATTCTGCCAGTTTCACAGTATATCAGTGTCAATGCTGGACTGAAAATGGTGCACCTACCAGATGTCCAGCCACCCGCATCTTGGGAGCATAGATGAATGATTAGAGGATGACTAACACAAACTGTGCAAACAGATGAGCTACTGTCTCTGACTTCACAGCTACAATATGATTGATTTGATTATTTGGTTCATTTAACATTGCTTTCAGAATCCATAGCTATGTACTAAAAGACAAGGTTACATCGATGCACAAGGTTACTTCGAAACTAGTCATACACACAGATTAGGCGAATTTAGAGTAATCAATGAACGTCTTTGGATGTAGTGAGGACATTCAAAATCCTCCTGGAGCTGTGAGATGACCGCACTAACCACTGGGCCACCGTGCCCCCTGGGCACCATGATAGATGTGTCTAATAAGCGCTTAACACAGTCTTTAAAAACTCCAGCAGCACTGCTGTGTCTGACCCACTTGTACCAGCACAACACACACCAACACCATCGCCACATCAGTGTCACTGCAGTGCTGAGATTGATCCAGCACCCAAATTGTACCTGATCTGTGTTGGCAGAGAAACAGATGGACTACAGTCTGTAATTGTCCATTTTATCAGTTCCACTTACCATATATATGCACTTTGTAATTCTACAATGAGTGTAGAAACAAGGAATAAGGAAAAGACACAGGCCTATATTGATAGCATAGAGTCAGGCACTGGTGTTTTTGGGCAGGTGTGGTACCACACAGACCTACCTGGCCATGTCTTGGGGAAGATCAGATGAGGATCATATCCCCACCACTGAAACAAATGGCCCTATGGGGTGATAAAGACAGTGGCTACCATGATGGATGGGCACCTCTACTCGCTGTAGAAGTCCACCACCTGCCAGGGAAAAGTGGTCAGCTGCTGTGAACCTGTGAACCATGTAGAGGTGTACTGCATTCCACCTTTGGGGGGGATTTGAGCATACAGTATGAGATGCTGTAAGACAAACTAAACACACCAATTTATGAGAGAGAAAAATGGAGGGAAAATGTAAGATGAAGAAGGAAAAAAACCAACAGTCTCAGTTTGAAAGCTAACCATAGTGTTTATTTGAAGTCAGGTAAAGGCACAGGATTTTGCATCACTTTCAACTCATTGTGAGTTTGTGACAAGTACAGGTGTAGATTCTAATGACATAACCATTTCAGAAGAAACAAGAAGAGTCATCTTTGCTTAAAGAACTTACTTGGAGAGGCTTGTCCTGTTTACATGGATAATCCACCGATCAGCCAAAACATTAAAACCACAAATCAAACCAAATAATGTTATCTCATTACAAGAGCACATGTTAAGCTCTGGGATATACAGTACCGTGCAAAAGTCTTAGGCCACCAAGAGATTAGATATACCATTGTTTTAGGAATGGTGTAATGACCATACATAACGATTTCTCAGTCCCTTTTTTAGAATACAACCAAGAATGGTCTTTTTAGAAGCGTAGCAGCCAAGAAACCAGTTTTTCAGAAGGGGAGCAGGGTGATGCTACGTGAACAGTCAGTTTTCATACACTACATGTCGGATGTGGGATAAACGTTCAGGAGCAAAGCGACTTTAACAAAGGACAAATTGTGGTCCGAGGATGGACAAACCATGACCTGCAGGGTGTTGGAGTCCAAGGATTGTTATGGGAAGAATGTGTTAAAACATACAGCGCTAACTATGCCTAATCCGTCGTCAGAACCTCTTAGAATAAACTGGACAACTGGACCTCTAAGCAATGGAAGGAGGTCGTCTGGTTGAGTACATGTGCACTGTTTACCCAGTGAAGTGTTGGCACCAGATACACTACGAGAGTAGTGGTCGGATTTTTCTGCAAGGTCATTCAAGTGGGCTTTAATCTACACGCAACACTAAGACAAACATTGTTACACAGCAGACAGTGTTAATGTTTTGGCTGATTGTTGTACAGTACTGTGCCAAAGTCCTAGGCCACCATTAGATTTTTTGTTTTAGCAATGGTATAATGACTAACACACACACACACACAAAAAAGTATTTAGTCAGTCACTGATTGTGCAAGTTCTCCTACGTAGAAAGATGAGAGGGGTCTATAATTTCCATCATAGGTACACTTCAACTATGAGAGACAAAATGAGAAAAAAAATAATAAATCTAGTAAATCACATTGTAGGATTTCTAAAGAAATTAATTGTAAACCATGGTGGAAAATAAGTATTTGGTCACCCACAAACTAGCAAGATTTCTTTTTCTGCCTCTCACAGACATGTAACTTCTTCAAGAAGCTCTTCTGTCCTCCACTCGTTACCTGTATTAATGGCACCTGTTTGACCTCGTTATCTGTTTATAAAAGACACCTGTCCACAGCCTCAAACAGTCAGACTCCAAAATCAACCATGGCCAAGACCCAAAAGAGCTGTCCAAAGACACCAGGACGAAAATTGTAGACCTGCACCAGGCTGGGAAGAGTGAATCTACAATAAGCAAGCAGGTTGGTGTGAATAAATTGAAACTGAGGGAGCAAATGTAAGAAAATGGAAGGCATACAAGGACCATTGATAATCTCCCTCAATCTGAGGCTCCACACAAGATCTCATCCCGTGGGGTCAAAATGATCATGAGAACAGTGAGCAAAAAAATCCCAGAACTACACTGAGGGACCTGATGAATGACCTGCAGAGAGCTGGGACCAAAGTAACAAGGCTACCATCAGTAAACACACTACGCGCCACGAGGGACTCAGATCCTGCAGTGCCAGGCATTGTCCCCTGCTTAAGCCAGTACATGTCCAGGCCGTCTGAAAGTTGCCAGGAGAGCATATGGATGATCCAGAAAAGGATTGGGAGAATATCATGTGGTATATAGAATAATCAATAGAACGTTTTGGTAAAAACTCAACTCGTCGTGTTTAAAGAAATTCTGAGTTGCATCCCAAGAACACCATACCTACTGTGAAGCATGGGGGTGGAAACATCAAATGCTTTGGGGCTTTGTTTTTTTTCTGCAAAGGAGACAGGACGACTGATCCGTGGTTAACGGAAGAATGAACGGGTCCATGTATTCGTGAGATTTTAAGCTAAAACCTCCTTCCATCAGTGAGAGCATTGAAGATGGAACGTGGCTGGGTCTTCCAGCATTGACAATGATCCCCAAAACACACCGCTCAGGCAACGAAGGAGTGGCTCCGTAAAAAAGCATTTCAAGGTCCTGGAGTGGCCCTAGCCAATCTCCAGACCTCAACCCCATAGAAAATTTGTGGAGAGAGTTGAAAAGTCCAGTTGCGCTGCGACAGCCCCAAAACATCACTGCTCTAGAGGAGATCTGCATGGAGGAAGGGCCAAAATACCAGCAACAGTGTGTGCAAACCTGCTGAAGACTTACAGGAAATGTTTGACCTCTGTCATTGCCAACAAAGGTCATACTACAAAGTATTGAGTTGAACTTTTATTGACCAAATACTTATTTTCCACCATAATTTACAATTAAATTCTTTTAAAATCCTATAATGTGATTTCCTGGATTTTTTTCCCCCCTCATTTTGTCTCTTAGTTGAAGTGTACCTATGATGAAAATTACAGACCTCTCTCATCTTTCTAAGTAGGAGAACTTGCACAATCAGTGGCTGACTAAATACTTTTTTGCCCCACTGTACACACACACACACACACACACACACACACACACACACACACACACACACACACAAAAAAAAGACGAGTCAATATGGTATCCTGATATTGCTGCTATGCTCAAGTGTGGTGGTCACACTAAATACTTGCATGTAGCTTTTTAATACTGCATACAAAATTTCCTGTATTTTTTTGGTCATATTCTAAAAAAGAGGCTGAGAAATAATTATATATGGCTAGTAATATATAATTGCTAAAACAATGGTATTTCTAATCCAATGGCGACCCAAGACTTTTGCTAAATTAATATGTATAACAATATGTGCTGAGACCAGACAACACATCAGCTCATTTACAGGACTTTCCAGTTCATCAGCTCCATATGTTAAAATCTTAAAATTTCCAGTCATTAGGCTGCGGTTAGATTCTGCCAGAAATTGCTAGATTTTTATATTTTATATACTTCCAACTCAATCGCCATGCAGAAAAGAGGGTCTTGAGTACACTTCATATGGTATAAGAATAATAAAAACTGCATTTTTTGATTACGATGATTAAGATGAAGGTCAGGTAGCTGAGGAGTTGCAGGCAGGTTTCTTTTCAGTCAGTTAATACTGCACACGATTTGCATTCACAAAAATACTTAAATACAAAATCAATACAGTATGCCATATTACAAATGCACTGAGAAATTTTCGATAACCATCCATTTGTACGCAATGCCCAAAATAATACTGACCTAAATCATTTTAAACACTGCCAAATTAAATCACGGACTGCAGCACGTTTAAATAAAACTCTCGCTAAAACAATTTTAAAACACCAAAAAAACAAAAAGGGGGAACAAGAAATGCGTAGTGTACACGTGACGTGATATCGCAGTGCAAATGACAACAGAATATCCGTTCTTCGTATAGCTATGCGATATTTAAGAATAGGAAATGCCAATAATACGCTGGTTAGAAGAGCTCACATCATCTTGAGAATGCGAACACACCTGAGAACGTTTTTCACCTCCTAAACCTGCGTTCATACTAAAGTCAGTCAGTGGTTGTCTCCTGTGGTTGCCTTACTGTTAACAGTGTTACTAAGAAATGTCTGTGGCAAAACATTACCTGTAGGATAATAGTTACTCCGACCTCACCATTTCTCCCAATTTGGCAGTTGTCCAGACTTGGGCATCTCAACATTGGAGGAGGAGAGCCAGCGAGTACCTTGGCTCAGCTTGCAGCTTTCACCAAAAGCCAGTGCAGGTTTAGAGAGAATTAGGGTGTAATCACACTATACCTGGTTGCCTTGTACCATGCCAGAGCACGATTGCCCCCCCCTCCTTACTACTCCCGTGCTGGCCTGCGCTCACATTATGCTTAAAAGTTCTGGGCCTGAGCAGGCTTACGTCATCAAGATGCGAGTTGTTGTAGAGTTGGTTTGATTTATTTATGTTGCTACCAGCAGCAATAGACATTTTAGCAACAGATAAGGTTAGATTGATATACAAGGTCACATCAAGACTAGTCATATATAAGCACTCCGGTCTAGGCAATTTAGCGTAATCAATTAGTCTAGTGCATTCTTTTGACTGTGGGAGGAAACCGGAGTATCCGGAGCGAACCCAAGAGGATGCTGCGAGGACCCAGGCCACTCCACCTGGGATCGAACCCAGGACATCGGAGTTACCCTCCGAGCCACTGGTCTGCCCAGCTTAAACGTTTTACTTATTTTGTTGTTTTGGGTGCGTTGGCACACAGCCCTCTCCTACTCCTTATAGCTTTAATGATTATGCAACGCAGCAATTTTCAGCTGCTCATGCTCCATGAATGAGAAGATTTTTACGGAGGATGCCATCCTTGTGTTCAGCGATGAACCTGAGCCTAAGCCCGGCCTCTTCATGTGGGCCTGAGCACGGTTTAGCGTACCGAGCCAAGTAACGAACACATGAACAAACAATTTGCACTTTGGGGGTCAAACGTGCTCGGGTACGGTACAGATCGCTTACTGCGAGTTACACCTTTAATCTGCATTGAGGACCTGGCTAAGCTCGCCATGTCCAAGCCATATTTGCCTTTTTAGTAGGGTAATGATCCCTGTCTGACTTTCCCTCCCTCAGACACAGCCAATTGTGCCTGTGTATCACCCAGCCAGGCCAGAGGCACCACTGAGACTTGAATATGGGTTGTGTAACTATTTAGAAGATGTATTCTAATGTTAAACGACAGCTTAGGAAAAGATACAAGACATACAGAGGTACCTTGGTTCTCGTCCTTAATTCGTTCCAGAAGGCTTGTCGCGTACTGAAACCGACAAGTACCGAACATTTTTCCCATAAGGAATGATGCAATTTGAATTCATTTGTTCCAGACCCTCACAAAATCCACACTGTATAAGGCATTATATGCATTCTGGGAGTTGTATTGTACAGCTGCTCCCTGATAAATCCATCATAAGTTAAATGAATCATGAACTGAGGAGTTTAATATAGTCTATACTGTATTATACCAGAGCACATTAAACATTAACACTTACATTAACCTACAGTTGGCCTAAATCATTAACACAAAGCTGATTTTATAATAAAGTGTTGAAAAATCTCATGTAATTTAGTGAGTACTGAATTTGAAATTGAATTGGAATTGAAAGTGAAAAGTAAAAGCAAAACACTTACTCTATTGGTGAACTCTAGATGCTAAGCTAACTGCAGCCTGTGTTCTGGAGCATTCAGTTCGTGTTTTCCTTGTGGTTTTCTCCTTTCATTAACCTTTTTAGGACCCATGAAGACTTAATTGTACTAAGATTACATGTAGATGTAAAAATAAAGAAAACACAACAAACGTAGAAGATCTTCACTGAGCAAGAGCGACTGAATCTGAATCACTGTGTACTGAATCTGGAATCGTGCTTCAGCTGAAACGCATCACACTGCTTGACCTCAAGTTTAAGCAAGTCTGCTGAGTACCGGGCAAACGGTGAGAACCGAGACCAATTTTTCTAGTCAAAATGCATCAAGAACCGAATTTGACAGGTTCCGAGGTGGTCAAGAATTGAGGTACCACTGTATACTCTTGTGCCATATGACTGATTCAAACTACAGGAGACAAATCCCTGGAATTTATTGCCTGTCACTTTGTCCCAACCTGGTGTGATTGGACCAAGTCTGCTGATGTCGAATTTATTGGTGAATCTGCAACCTAGACGACCTAATTAGGCTCACTGCTGTTTTTCAGAGATGCTTCCAAATTCGACAGTGGAGCTCCTGTGGGGAATGATGTACATTTATTTGATAACCAGAGTGACTATACTGTATAGAAATCTCCCAGGCTTATGGACATCACAGGTTGAGAACCCAATTCGTGACAAGCAATTCGAAGCCATTTATGACTAGTTAATCCCAGGGAGTGTAATTGTAGAAGGAGAAATGGCAGGTTCCAACACTCGGGTGTAATAACCAAACAGGAAGAACATGGAAGAAATATTAATAGGTCCGATTACAGTCTGGTCATTTGCAGAGAGGCGGCTCTACTAGAGCAGGGTTTGTGTATTGTCTCTAATTCCATATTGTAGCAACATTTCCTAAGACAAGATGTCCGACATGAAACGTTCAGTGCAATAAATACAGTTATGACAATTCCAAAAAAATCACACCCTCAAATAAAAGTGCTACAGTGTGGTCGATAAAGCAAGGCGTTCCGTTCACAACCATGATCCTGTTCAGATGTCGAGTTAGTATGAGATCTTTGTACATGTCAGTGCGCGTCCAAGTACCAAGTCAAAGTGGTCCAGAAAGAGGCCGGAAATGGCTTAATGATGAGCTGCAGTTCCGGCTCATTGAGAGTGCAGTGAGAGACAAACCTGTGGGTCCTCAGGTCAGATGGTAATGGAATGCTGTCGGAGCTTGGTCATCAGGAACTCGTGTGTCAAGTTATGCCTCGTAATAATTCCTACGATCTGAAATGGAACACGGGAGTATTCTGAATACATGCATATTACAGACAGTTCATTAGTTAGGCTGTTTATTAGGGCTGTGTCAAAAAAAAAAAAAAAAATCTGTTTCAGAAGGGTCAAATTATTGGCATGCATCAAGCAGAGAAAACATCTAAGGAGATTTCTGAAACTATTAAAATCGGTTTAAGAACTGTCCAAAGCATTATTAAAAAGTGGAAGGACAGTGGAGAAACATCATCTTCGTGGAAGTAATGTAGTCGGAAAAAAATCGTGAACGATCGTGATAAGCGATCACTTTGGTGAAATCATATTGCAGAAAAACGACAGTAGAACTCAGGGATATGTTTAATAGTGAAAGTCAGAGCATTTCCATACGCACAATGCAAAGGGAACTCAAGGGATTGGACCTTAACAGCTGTGTAGTCTTAAGAAAAAACAGTTTCAACTTGCTAGGGAGCAACAAGATTGGACTCTGGAGCAAATGGTCATGTGGTCTGATGAGTCCAGATTTACATGGTTTCAAAGTGATGGGCGCATCAGCTTAAGAAGAGAGGCGGCTGAAGTGATGCACCCATCATGCCTAGTGCCTACCATACAGTACAAGCCTTTGGGGGCAGTGCTATGATCTGGGGTTGCTGCAGTTGGTCAGGTCTAGGTTCAGCAACGTTATGTGCCCAAAGAATGAGGTCAGCTGAATATACTGACCAACCAGCTTAGTCCATCAATGGATTTTTCTTCCCTGATGGCACGGGTATGTTCCAAAATGACAATGCCAGGATTCATCAAGCTCAAATTGTGAAAGAGTGGTTCAGGGAGCGTGAAACATCTCACACATGGATTGGCCACCACAGAGTCCAGACCTGAACCCCATTGAGAATCTTTGGGATGTGCTGGAGAAGACTCTGTGCAGTGGTTCAAATCTCCCATCATCAATATGAGATCTTGGAGGAAAAACAAATGCAACTCTGGACAGAAATAAACGTGATATTGCAGACGCTTGTAGAAATGATGCCACAGCGAATGCGTGGCAATGCGCGAAATATTAGTGCGAGACCTTTTTTGGCCAGGCAGTGTATATTTTATGCCCCCTCCCATAAAATATGCCCCCCCAAAACCCTGCATATTTACATTACAATAGCGTAAAAATACTTTATTATACATTTCGGACAACATGTCGTTCACAGAATGTAATGCAGACGTTAAATGGTGCATATTTAGGCAGTGAACTGTAAACCAACAAGTGCACGTGCTTGAAGAAGCATACCTCTCCTACTGCGTTGACGACGGGTAGATGGCGTAAGCCCATAGTTCTGAACAGGTTAAAAACCTGCGAAACATGCGTGTCCGGAGAGACCGTGTACGGACTGGGGTTCATGTATGGAGTCACGTCCTGTGGTCACAGAAATAGAAACAGGAGTGAGGTTGTGCAGAAATAATTAGGCTAATTATTTCAGAGAGTTTAGTGACCTATCGCTTCAGTGAAAATGGAAATCTAGCACTAACTGACAAGTCAGAGTTAGTTAGCAATTAATAGAGCCTGCTCTGGTCTCTCACTCTCAAAACTGTGCTCACTGTAATATGAGCACCAATATACAGTAGGTGAATGTGAGATGAATCACCACTATCATGCGGGGGTTGAGGAGAGCCAGGTCCAGATCATGAATGTCAGGGAAACGTGGATAATCCTCCGTCATCTCTGCATACGAGAGCCGTGGCTGAGACGCACTCTGCAGAGAAGGACGCAGTGTTAACCAGAACTCGTCAGATTTTGGTTCTCGATGCATTTTGACTAGAAAAATTTCTCGGTACGAGTACCTTAAACTTGTATGAGTCGATTCATGATTCAGTACACAGTGAGTCAGTTTCAAAATAGCCCTCGCTCAGTGAAGATTTCCACCATTTTATCGTGCTTTTCTTTAGTTTCAGATCTACAATACTGTATAAATACTGCAAATAAATCTCCATGGGTCATAAAAAGGTTCGACAGCCAAATGAAAGGGAAGCAACTGAACTATATCCTCCAGAACACAGGCTGCAGTTAGCTTAGCAGCTATGCTAGCTCCTGGAGTTACATTTACAGCATTTAGCAGACGCCCTTATCCAGACCGACTTACAATTGATACAGTCTTACAATCCAAGCAATTGTGGGTTAAGGGTCTTGCTCATGGACCCAACAGTGGCAGCTTGGCAGAGGTGGGATTTGAACCCTTTGAGTTCACCAAGTGAGCAAGTATTTTGCTTTTACTTTTCACTTTCAATCCATTAATCACTAATGACATGAGATTTTTCAAGACTATTGTAAAATAGGCTTTGAGTTAATGATTTTGGCCATTAAACATTCGCTTATCATTACTTAACATCAGCTCCACTACTAGAGTATAGACTGCTCTACCAAACACTTGCTAAACTCCTCAGTTCATGATACATTTAACTTGTGATGGATTTGTAGGAACATATCCCCATCATAAATCAGGGAGCACCTGTACAATACAACTCCATTAATGCATATAATGCCTTATACAGTGTGGATTGTCTGGGAGTCTGGAACGGATTAATTAATTTTACATTATTCCTTATGGGAAAAATTTGCTCGGAACTCTTCGTTTTCGATTGTATATCACCCAAAGCAAATAAATGAATAAAATATTAAGGAAAACCAAAGCATCAATCAGCATAGTTAATGTGAAGTCCCATTTAACACCTTCCTGATAAATTACCATTCAATTCTCAGATTTATCACCACAAAATGGGCTTGGGTTCTAAAATCTCCGGTTAAACACAATCCTCACAAATGTGGTGATTACTGTTATGTCTGATTAATTGTGATGACTGCAATAATGGAAAACCCGAACAGGATGGAAACACTGACCGACTGGTTCTCGGCGTAACACACTCCTCGAATGAGCAGGGTGACGAGCTGCGAGCGTAGGATGGTGCCGTGGAAGGTGAGTGGGCGGAATCTCTCCTCCATGCTCCACTCCTCACTGGGAGACTGATCGGGGTAGAGACTCGGGTAGGGTACGTGTCTGGTAGAGAACACCATACACAGGAGCCATGTGAATTTTAAACTTCTCTGAAAGTTAAATGTAGTCAAGTTATTACATAAATCTCACACAGTACTGTTCAAAAGTCTTAGGCCTTCTATACTTTTCATTTTATATTCTGCTTATTCTTTAAGTTTTAGAGCTCACTGCACTTTATAGTTCTACAATCACAGACTGTAGTCCATCCGTTTCTCTACATACTTTGTTAGACCCCTTTCCTCTATTCTCAAATGGTCAGGACCCCCACAGATCAGGTACTTTTTGGGTATTGGATCACTCTCAGCACTGCTGGAGTTTTAAACCACCTCGGTGTCATTGTTGGACTGAAAACAGTCCGCCAACCAAAAATGTCCAGCCACCAGCATCCTGTAGGCAGCATCCTGTGAGCACTGATGAAGGATTAGAGGATGACAAACACAAACTGTGCAAAGACAGATGATCTACTGTTTCTGACTAAAAAAGTGGGCGGGGAGTGAACAGTGATTTAAAGATTTAAAGTCCGATCCAATCACACCAGGAAAACACACACTAACACACCACGACAGTGTCACTGCAGTGCTGAGAATGATCAAGCACCCAACTAGCACCTGGTCTGTGGTGGTTCTGTGGGGGTCCTGACAAAGGGGGCTAACAAAGTATGTAGGGAAACAGATGGACTACAGTCTGCAAATGTAGAACTACAAAGTGCAGTATCCATGAACACTTAAAGAATAAGCAGAACATGAAATTAAAAATATAGAATGCCTAAAACTTTGCACAGTACTGTCTTGACCAATCATTTTCAGAGTTTAAAAGCTGTGTGGGGTTACAAAGCCCATATTTCTTGAGGGGCCACCCAGGCGAGTGTGCTGCCTTTTGTTAATTCCTTTCTCCAGTTATACTGCTTTTGCTGCTCCATAGCTTTTCACACAAGTCCTCCTTGGTACAATAGAAACTGACAAACCTTTCTATGTCAAACACTTTGAAAAAAGTGGTTCTCCGCTGAAAGCCCCCTGCAGCCTTGATTACAAGAGCACAGAATGGCACATCCTGAAGGCAGAATGCTATTTAATGAGCCGTAACAAACTGCAGAGTGTAGTGAGGCATTATGCATCTGCTACCTGAGCCCAGACTGTAATATGTTACTTATGGGAAGAATTACAGTAAATGGGTACAAACTTCTTGAGATCAGCTTATGTAAATCGCATTTGCATGCAGCTAAATGTATCTCTGTCTGACTGTGTGACTAACGTATGATGCTGTTGCATCTGTGTGTAATAGTTAGGGTGTCTAAGACAGAGGAGGTTACAAAGCTGCTTTCATGTGAATGCTTGTAAATTAAGCAAGTGTGTTTCAAATGTTGCACCATTAAATATTACATGTACATTACACTATAAAGCATTAAAACCACATCATTTTAAACTATTATAGAGCATTTGAAAAGTGTCTTAAATAATTAACTCTATTACTTGTGGATGTATTCGCTAAATATATGAATAATGAAACATACAGTGTAATTGTTAAATCCAGAGCGGTGGCTCTCTCCGACCTCTGGTTGGCTGGGGACGAAGTGCCACCAAGGACTTTCCTGCTTAGACTCAGGATCCTGGAGTGACTACTTAATGCCGATGTGCATATTTTACATTTTATTTGAAATATCACTCCAAGACTTTAGTTTAGATAAATTAGTTTCATTCTTAATTTATCATCTACACCACCCAAGGAGGTCAGGTCCCTTTTTGAGTCTTGGTCCTCCCAAGGTTTCTTCCTCATCACGTTTAGGGAGTTTTTCCTTGCCACTGTCGTCCTAGGCTTGCTCAATTTGGGATTGGACGTAGATGTTAGGAGATACTCTAAAACTGTAAAGTTACTATGAGACAATGCTCCATTGTAAAAAGCGCTATATAAATAAATCTGACTTGACTTGATATGCGGTCTTTGAAAGCGGTCTAAATTCTGCCCTCTTGTGGTAAAACTCTTGCATGACACACAGTCTGAACCGGGACTTCATTGCCAAGTTTACCTCAGCACTGTATAATTGAGAAGCAGCGGCGTCACTAGAGATTTATGAATGGTGGGGGGCTAAGCTTTTACTAGCGGAGTCTAGAGGTTAGTCCCATAGTTGAATTTAAAAATGACCCAAAAAGGTCCGCATTATGAAACCGGCATCAAATTTCAAATGTAATTTGGAGAAGCAGACTCCTAGCCACCACTCCATTCTAGACTCCACTCCTAGACTCCATTTCCATAAAGCAACACCTCATTCAAAGTCTGTTTTAGGTACAGATCTTATACGACTTAACTACTATCCAAAAATCACACCGAATACTGAAAGCAAGGGTTCACATACTTTTGCCAGTCACTATTATTTGGTGGCTATATTAGCACTTGTGCAAAGCTAAAAAGTATTTGGTGACGTGATAGTACACAGTGTTCCCCTACTGCCTACCTCCGTTCCAACATCTGCTGCAGGATGTCTTGGCCTTCCTCGGCCAACTCCACCGCCACCTGCTCATCACACACATTCCGCAGCTCGCTAGAAGGGTACGACTTCATGGACTGGCACCTCCTCCTCTGTTCCCCGGCACGTGTAACCACGCTGGATTTCTACAGGAAGAAGATCATCTAGTAGTTCATAAATGACGTACAGTAACTACTTCGGAGGCTTACAGCTTTCATGAGGTCATGCTGTGATTGTAATTAAATGTATATAACAGCCAAAGCACAAGCTAGAATCGCTTTTGAGCTTTAGGGTCAGTCATGGGACCTAGAGTAGTTTGCATTTAGGTGAAGTGTGACATCATAATTAGAAATTGCCACTAATAAAGGGCAAGTAGACAATTATAACGAAATGTCCATGCCAAAATGAGCTACTGTCTATAAATATGGACTGGGCCCCCATTGGAGGGTCGGCAAACATCACAGGGGGCGCACAAGGTTTTGTTTGCTCTGGGGTACTCGGAGTTTGTCAAAATGGATAATTATATAAAATAAACACATAAAAATGTAATTGTATATAAAATTAATACAAGCTTATGTTTGATTTTTAGATAAATCTTTAGCTGCCTTGAAAAGAGTGAAAGGGTTTTTTAAAAATGGAACCAAAGATAAGTGATAAAAAGTGATCATTTTTTGCAGAAAGATTTGCAATGAATCACTTTATTCTTTTGTTCTGTGTGTGCAGGCTAGGGCCGAAGCTTTTCTTAGATACTCGTGAAGGGGTCTCCAAAGAAAGCAGGTTGGGAACCACTGTTCTAGTACATGTGTAGTACTGTGCAAACGTCTCAGGCCACCGTTAGATTAGATATACCTTTGTTTTAGCAATGGTATAATGACCATATAAACTTATTTCTCAGTCTCTGTCTATAAGGCAAGTTCCACATTAATAAATCTGTGACTCACCAACCAATGAAGCACAAACAGCCGAGGTTTTATCCACATTTCTACGATTCAGTGTGAGCAACAACACATGTATTAACAATGTTAAAGCAGCTTACTTTATAGACACCTTGTGCAAGCAGAAGATACTGGAAATTTGTATGCAGTACTAAAAACTGAAGAAAATCAGAGGAAAAAAACAGTTTCTAGGCCACAGTGGCAAGTAATTAGCGTGACCGCCTCTTATGCTTGAGCAATAGCAGCATCTGGCATCTTCACCAGGATGCCAAGTTGATCCTTTTACAGTCTGAAGAAACTCATTTTGGAAGGGTAGCAGCCAAGAAACCCTTTTTCAGAAGGGAGACATGGTGAAAAGGCTAATATATGCTACAGCTCACAAAGATTGGAATGAAGATCAGTGGAAACGAGTGACAAATCCAAGTTTGAAATTTTGGGGTCCAATCGTCAACAATATGGTATATATATGTTCATTAAACCATTGCTAAAATGACGACTACGAGTACTATATTTCTAACAGTAATATCCATGAATGGTACAGTAGGATTTTCTCTTGTTATAAATGCTTGGAATCATTCCCTTTTAAGCTTACAGTCCAATTGCGCCACCAAGTGGACAAAAAACAAAAAGGTGAACTGATATTCCAAACAGCTAACCTATAGTTTTATGCAAGTTTGGGCAACCCTATTTATCTTACATTTTATTAACCATTTAAAAAGCTAAACAAGTGGGTCATTAAATATTAATACAAATACATTGATCAGGGGTTCCTAAACTTTCACACAATCGTCTGTATGTAATCTGTGCTTTTTTTGACTACTACTTTTTACCTTGAACCTGATGTTGTTGCTCACGAGGATGTTCCCCTTCATGAACTCTTTCTCATTCTCGCGGTTCTCAGTGACCACGGGGAAGGCGTGATACACGGTGGTCCTCAAGATACTGACAAGGGACTGAATGCGTGTGTGGGGATACACGTAGGTCAAATTGGGTTCCATGATGTCACTGGCACACAGTCTGAGAGAGGGAGGTCAAAAAGAGAAAGATAAGAGAGACGAGCAAGAAGGCAATAAGGTAAAGAAGAGAGAGAAGATTCTCCTTTACTTGTCCATTTCTACTTCGGTCTCCCACTCGAGCAGAGGAACTCCTCTCAGATGAATGTGAATATCATAAATGCCTTTATTAAACAAATCTCCCGTCCATTTGGCCACCTGATGAAGAGAAATGCATATAAATACATAATAATGGTGTTAATATTACATGCTTAAAAATTAGTATAGAAATAACAGCATTAATATTATACATACAAATACATATAAAGAGCAGTTGGACAATTTAGGCAGTCCCATTTAAAAGCAATGGCATATATTATATCAGCAATATTCAAAAGTTCATACCATTCAAATATTGTATTGTGTTTTCAGTTTAAGGCTTTACTAGGGTGCAATAAAGACAAAGAAACAAAAAACAAAACAAAACAGATACCCATTACAAGTCCTACAATGTAACTGTTGTATTTTAGGCTGTTGCTAAAGAGAATTCATACATTATGTTTACATCCCAGCTAGATTCTGCCATTCAAAGTTGTTTTTTGTTGTTGTTTTTTTTTTACAGTTAATAAAAGTCTGGGAATCCTGATCAAACCTGACATTCAAAGTTAAAATAAATAAATTCATAACACTACAGAGCTTTCATTAAGAAAAAGTAGTTTACCAGTAGTCAATTTTTGCATTAGAGTGTTTTTCACAAATCAAATGGTATATGATTGAGTTGTGTATAACTATATGCAAATAGCAATTGATAACATTACTCAATAGGGGTGTAACAATTCGATTCTCCCACGATTATCGATTGCATGTTTGATAAAAGTCAGAGTTTATTACAATGGACCATCATCTCAAACCAGCTTTACAATTTTAAGTTATCTTCTAATATCTAAGGTCATTCCCAAATTGACCAAGTCTAGGGCAACAGTGACAAGGAAAAAATATCTAAATATTATAAGGAAGAAACCTTGGGAGGACCACAGTGCTAATTTTGTTGACGAATGATTTTGTCATAGTTTTCCTTAACGACCCTTTTTTTCTAACGAAAACAAGACATGACTAAATTAAAAGGAATGAAACGACAAAAAGCTAGGACGAAATTGACACTTTCGGCAACGAATAAAAACAAGACGAAAATGTTTAGCAGAGACGACATCCAATCAAATCTGATTTAATTTTTTGGAAAGGCGGGACAAGTTGGGTAGCGATCCAATCAGTAATATGGTAAGACGCAGACGTTTGGTCCAACCCCGGGAAGACTCTACAAGTTGCCTCTGTACTGTTTAAGATGAAACCGACTCGACAGTGTTAACACCTGAGAGAAAGATTAGAGTCGATATATTAGCACATTTCTCATTTAATGTCAAGGAAAGCAAGACTCTGTGAACCTGAGTGGCGACTATCCGGTACAAATACAACAAGCTTGAAATGGCATCTGCATGCGTGTCATAGTGAGACTGTGGTCAAGCTATCCGTACCTAAATGGCGCGAGCTCCTATTTTAGCGGTATTACGGTAGTGCGTTGCAAACGCACTTTAAGTTCGTTATGTTCAAGCCAATATTTCAAATAAGGTAGGGATTAAAAAATATTTCCATTTGCCTAAAAAGTTTCCTTTGTCTAAAAAGTTTTCATACTATCTTTAAGGAGTATTCGGTAACATAACACCGTTTTATATTGTAGTTATGAATACATGAATGTAGATCTTGCACATATCTGATCTAATGATCTTAAATGTTTAATAAAACTCATAGTATGTCAATTATTCGAATTTGATTAAATTCTACATCATCTCATGAGTCCACACAGTTTGAAGCAGATATTTGGATATTTTGAATTATAACAACTTTAATGTTATTATCAGTGCATGCATGCAGAGGTTTCATTTCAAATAATTCAAGGGAAATGTTTTAAAAAAAACAACAACAACAACAAAAAAAAAAAAACAACCTATTGCAACCTTTACATTTCATATTTTTAGTCAATTGAATCTACTGTAGTTGACTATAATCTTATAATTAGTCGACTACAACTAGACAAACAAATTATGTTTAAAAATATAATGATTAAAATAAAATGTATGTAGACTAATAGTTTAGAGAAAAGAGTATAGTAAAATGGAGAATATAAAACTAACACAATAGTGAAATTAAATTTTAAAAAATGCTGAATAGATTAATGTAAAAACATGCATATACATTATGTAGTACAATATGCAATGCATATTTTCTTGTACAAGTTTTAGCACAAAAAAATTTTAGTCCCCTGTAATTAAAAGACATTTCAAGGACACAGATGTTTAAAATTGTAAACAAATTGCTCCTTTGTAGCTTCACCTTATCTTAAATAAGCAAGTGAAAGCATTGCTTTTTTATTTCTGAAGACTAACAATTAAAAATGTGTACTAGACAAAATCTTGAGTTCCCTGCAATTAAAATAAATAAATAAAAATCCAAAGTTAACATACAAACTCACTGACAACAGATGTGCTCAGCATGACGCACGATTGCGCCCTCTGCTGCTCAAAAATGCATTTTTTTTCTGGTGTTCATTAGAACTCCATGATGCTCATCATCACCACATTTTGGTGAACAGTAACAAGCTATGAGCAGCATTAACACAATTATGTCAAATCAGTGTCAAAAAAGTCATTACCACTTGTATTAATTAGCATTTTTATTAACCTTAAATATACAAATCACTGGAATTAAATACTAATGCAATCCACAGGCATCATGGTAAAATTTGTTACATGCTATATCGATTTTTCCATCTTTGATAATTCCGTTTCCTTTCATTAGACAAAACAATACCAGACATTACATTACACTACAGAACCCCTTTGTGCTTACCATTAGTGTGATCATGATAGGAAGCCCATACGTGATCTCGTTGGTTGATTCTATAAGGATGACGGTCAGGCTGATGGTCATGCGGACCACACCCCCGAGAAATGCGGCTGCACCGATGAGAGCAAAGGTCCCTGAATAGATCTGCATGCCTAGATTACTGCAACACAGAACGAGTATGTTTGAAGTCACTCAGAGTCCCAAGAATTGTTCAAACAACAATGAATGAATGTAGATAGGGCCCCATTTGTCAGAATATTCATTGATCGGCCGGTCAGTCTCATAACGGATTCTGTGCCGGTCACATTTAGCCTACGCTTGTGCACTTGTGACGCTGACAGCGGCACAAACACAGCCACAGCACAGTGCTTTAATTAACGTTAATTCAGAATTCAGTTCATGTGTATAAGGAGCTTTAAACTTAAGCAGTTAATGCTCTGACACTCCGTGTTAGTTTCCTGTTCCCCCCCTTTTTTTTGCGGTAGCCTGATGGTCCATGATCGGTTTTGTGTGTGTATGCCTTTTTATTAGTTTATAAAAGCTCATGGTGCATGTGTTTAATTGTGATGTACCATTTATGCCCGGGATTTAGCACAAGAGTGTGTTTTTACTGAATTCAGTGGCTTACAGTACATATGGTTTACCGTCTTGGTTGGTGTATGCTGCTACCTGTGGGGTGAGTTGCAAGTCAGTCTTTGCTTGTGCTTGTACCCTTTCACTAACTGGTACAGTGGTGCTTGAAAGTTTGTGAACCCTTTAGAATTTTCTATATTTCTTCATAAATATGACCTAAAACATCATCAGATTTTCACACAGGTCCTAAAAGTAGATAAAGAGAACCCAGTTAAACAAATGAGACAAAAATATTATACTTGGTCATTTATTCATTGAGGAAAATGATCCAATATTACATATTAGTGAGTGGCAAAAGTATGTGAACCTTTGCTTTCAGTATCTGGTGTGGACCCCACTGTGCAGCAATAACTGCAACTAAACATTTCCTGTAACTGTTGATCAGTCCTGCACACCGGCTTGGAGAAATTTGAGCCATTCCTCCGTACAGAACAGCTTCAGCTCTGGGATGTTGGTGGGTTTCCTCACATTAGCTGATCGCTTCAGGTCCTTCCACAAACATTTCGATTGGATAAGGTCAGGACTTTGACTTGGCCATTCCAAACATTAACTTTATTCTTCTTTAACCATTCTTTGGTAGAATGTCTTGTGTGCTTAGGGTCGTTGTCTTGCTGCATGACCCACCTTCTCTTGAGATTCAGTTCATGGGACAGATGTCCTGACATTTTCCTTTAGAATTCTCTGATATAATTCAGAATTCATTGTTCCATCAATGATGGCAAAGCCATCCTGGCCCAGATTGCAGCAAAAACAGGCCCAAAACCATGATACTACCACCACCATGTTTCACAGATGGGATAAGGTTCTTATGCTGGAATGCAGTGTTTTTCCCTTCTCCAAACATAACACTTTTCTTTTTAAACCAAAAAAGTTCTACTTTGGTCTCATCCATCCACAAAACATTCTTCCAATAGCCTTTCTGGCTTGTCCACGTGATCTTTAGCAAACTGCAGACGAGCATCAATGTTCTTTTTGGAGAGCAGTGGCTTTCTCCTTGCAACCCTGCCATCAGTGTTCAGTGTTCTTCTGATGGTGGACTCATGAACATTAAAATTAAACCAATGTGAGAGAGGCCTTCAGTTGCTTAGAAGTTACCCTGGCGTCCTTTGTGACCTCGTCAACTATTACACGCCTTGCTCTTGGAGTGATCTTCGTTGGGCGACCACTCCTGGGGAGGGTAACAATGGACTTGAATTTCCTCCATTTGAATGCAATCTGTCTGACACTGGATTGGTGGAGTCCAAACTCTTTAGAGATGGTTTTGTAACCTTTTCCAGCCTGATGAGCATCAACAACTATTTTTCTGGGGTCCTCAGAAATCTCCTTTGTTCGTGCCATGATACACTTCCACAAACGTGTTGTGAAGAGCAGACTTTGATAGATCCCTGTTCTTTAAATAAAACAGGGTGCCCACTCACACCTGATTGTCATCCCATTGATTGAAAACTCACCAATATGTTACATTGGATCATTTTCCTCAATAAATAAGTGACCAAGTATAATATTTTTGTCTCATTTGTTTAACTGGGTTCTCTTTATCTACTTTTAGGACTTGTGTGAAAATCTGATGATGTTTCGGGTCTTAAGCAGAAATATAGAAAATTTTAAAGGGTTCACAAACTTTCAAGCACCACTGTTAAAGTCTTTTATCAAGGCCGTAATAAAGTACAATTTGAGCAAGTTTGCAGTGACTGATAATCTGTGGCCAACACCACAAAGTTAAACCTAGAGTCAGGAACAAGCCAACAGCTCCTGTTATCTTTCTTTAGCAGCAGTTTCTATATGCCGGTCATATATTTAAGAAATCGAATTGGCCAAAAAATAAAAAATTGCAATTGATGCATCTCTAATCCAAACCATTTCCAGAAATGAGCTGTTTGGAGTCACTTGCCCAAACGTTGTGTCCCAAATTTGGTGACTTCCGTTGCTGGATGTCTTTTTGCTATATAATTTTTTGTCATTCTGTCCTTCTTCCAATGCTTTGCACAACGACAAATTTTATTACATAATTATTTACATACTAACAAAATACATACATTTTGAGGACGTTGGCCACTAGTCGTCCAAGAGAGGCTCCACAGAGCAGTGAGGGAACAAAGAGGCCACTGGGAACAGAGACGCCGTACGTCCAACAGCTCAGCAAAAAGTACAGCACAAAGAAGAGCGAGAGGGTGACTGGGCTAAAGGTGGCTGGGTAAAAAAAAAAGATAAAATACAAATACAGAAACAGAAAAATGGGTTTGCCATTAGAAATACATCTTATTCTTAACTGAAGACCAATTTGGACTATTTTGATAGCACCATAAGGACACTCCATGTTTAAATTCATGTCTCACCATCTTGATGGAAGAGCTGATGAATGGCAGTCTCTTGAGGGTTGAAGAACAGAGTAGCCATGTCATTATAGGTCTTATTTGGGCAGAAGAATCGTCTTATGGTCGAGTTCACATCCTCGTTTCCTGACACCTACAAAAACACAAGGTGGACTGATTTTACAGCAAATGCATCACAGATCATTCCCATTCACACAGAAGATGAAAGCTACTTTGGACAGCAAGCAATTAAACGCACGGGAATTGTTTGTTATGAAGCTTCTGCCATGGCCATCTCATTCCCCAGATCTAAACCCCATACAAAAACCTGTCTGGTAAACATGTAGGGAGGAGAACTCACAAAAGAGGACCCAGAGGCCTGGATGATCTGGAGAGATGCTGTAAAGAGGAAGAGTCTCAAATTCCGTGCTCAATATTCTCCAAACTTCTAAGATGTTACAGGAGAAGACTGTTTTAGTATTAAATGCAGGAGAGCTAATAATTGGGGCACATGTTAGAAATAATTAATTGATGAGGGATTCTTTTTCTCAGACTACATTTACTTGGGAATAAATGGGAAATATCCATCCTTTAATTAGTGTGAGATTAAGCGAATTCAGAATGTCTTTTCACTAATTTGTACCATGGGTGCCAATAATTGAAGTGGTCTGAAAGAGGCTGCTTTAGTATTCTAATTAGTAGATGAAATGCTAGAACACCAAATTCTTCAATGTTAATGATATATAGAAAAGCAACACCATGAGCAGCACATTTCAAATATCACAAGCCATCAACGCCAAGTTCATACAGCATCTCTCAGTCATTCTGCCAATGAAAAACGGTCAAAGTTTTTGCAACTCTTGCTAAAATGACATGATTTGTTGATTTTGTAAGTGAAAAAGCACTTGACCCCTAAAGGAAACAAAGTTAAAATATTAAATATTTCTGAAAACATTTATTTTTTAATTGTTATTGGTTCATTGCATTATACACTCAATCGCCCAATTACTAGGCACACCCTGTTTATACACTTGTTGTCCATTTGTTCAGTACCACTTACTATGTAGATGCACTTTGTAGTTCTACAATTACAGACTGTAGTCCATCTGTTCCTCTACATACTTTGTAAGTCCCCTTTACTATGTTCTCCAATGGTCGTCATCACATATTGTCTGTATGTGCTGTTTTAACATTTTTACATTTAGAAAACCAACAATGTAACTATGTACATACAGTGGGGCAAAAAAAGTATTTAGTCAGCCACTGATTGTGCAAGTTTTCCTACTTAGAAAGATGAGAGAGGTCTGTAATTTATCATAGGTACACTTCAAATATGAGAGACAAAATGAGGGAAGGAAAAAATCCAGGAAATCACATTGTAGGATTTATAATTTCATTGTAAATTACGGTGGAAAATCAGTATTTGGTCAATAACAAAAGTTCAACTCAATACTTTGTAACATTACCTTTGTTGGCAATGACAGAGGTCAAACATTTCCTGTAAGTCTTTACCAGATTTGCACACACTGTAGCTGGTATTTTGGCCCATTCCTCCATGCAGATCTCCTCTAGAGCAGTGATGTTCTGGGGAAACACGGACTTTCAACTTCCTCCACACGGTTTTTATGGGGTTGAGGTCTGGAGACTGGCTAGGCCACTCCAGGACCTTGAAATGCTTTTTATGGAGGCACTCCTTCGTTGCCCGAGCGGTGTGTTTGGGATCGTTGTCATGCTGGAAGACCCAGCCACGTTCCATCTTCAATGCTCTCACTGATGGAAGGAGGTTTTGGCTTAAAATCTCACGATACATTCATTCATCCCTGTTAATTCTTCCCTTAACACAGATCAGTCTTCCTGTCTTCTTTGCAGAAAAACAGCCCCAAAGCATGATGTTTCCACCCCCATGCTTCACAATAAGTATGGTGTTCTTGGGATGCCACTCAGCATTATTCTTCCTCCAAACACGACGAGTTGAGTTTTTACCAGAAACTTCTATTTTGGTTTCATCTGACCACATGATATTTTCCCAATCCTCTTCTGGATCATCCATATGCTCTCTACCAAACTTCAGATGGGCCTGGACATGTACTGACTTAAGCAGAGGGACACGCCTGGCACTGCAGGATCTAAGTCCCTCTCGGCATAGTGTGTTACTGATGGTAGCCTTTGTTACTTTGGTCCCAGCTCTCTGCAGGTCATTCATCAGGTCCCTCTGTGTAGTTCTGGGATTTTTGCTCACCGTTCTCATGATCATTTTGACCCCACGGGATGAGATCTTGCGTGGGGCCCCAGATCGAGGGAGATTATCAGTGGTCTTGTATGTCTTCCATTTTCTTTCAATTGCTCCCACAGTTGATTTATTCACACCACCCTGCTTGCCTATTGTAGATTCACTCTTCCCAGCCTGGTGCAGGTCTACAATTTTCTTCCTGGTGTCCTTCGACAGCTCTTTGGTCTGGCCATGGTTGAGTTTGGAGTCTGACTGTTTGAGGCTGTGGACAGGGTGTCTTTTATACAGATAATGAGATCAAAACCGGTGCCATTAATACAGATAACAAGTGGAGGACAGAGAAGCTTCTTAAAGAAGTTACAGGTCTGTGAGAGCCAGAAATCTTGCTTGTTTTGTGGCTGACCAAATACTTATTTTCCACCATGATTTACAATTAAATTCTTTAAAAATCCTATATTGTGATTTCCTGGATTTTTTTTCTCATTTTGTCCCTCATAGTTGAAGTGTACCTATGATAAATTACAGACCTCTCTCATCTATCTAAGTAGGAGAACTTGCACAATCAGTGGCTGACTAAATACTTTTTTGCCCCACTGTACTTGTAAGCAAAATACAGCATGTCAGGGAGCAACAAGGGCAAAACTGATGTAAAGGTAAAAGCAGAGCTGGAAAAAAGTTGTGAATATATGTAGACTTACACCAGCTAGTTCTGTTGTGTTGTTGGTTGCTGGGGAGGCTAAATCCCTGCATTCTCCCAGAGTCATGGAAGCCATGAAAATCACCACAGTGGTTACCGTACACACCAGCAGACCCTCCAGCACCCTGCAAACACAAAGAGTCTAGTTACCATCAATAGTGATATTACCAGTTTATTCCCAGCTTCATCGTTTCTGTATTTACCACAGCTTTATGGAACATGCTTCACTCACAAGGTGAAAGTTGAAATAATAATAAAACAGAGGTCTCGTTTTAATATTGTTATTAATGGGTTATTTTATTTGAAATATACTCTAGAATATATTTCAAATAAGAAATGTATTCTTATATATTTTAAAGTATAACCATATTTTACTAATAGCTGTATTAATTGAGTATCATTAGCGGCGTGTGTCCATTTATTAGTACAAAAAACAAAATATTAGACTGATATAAGACTAGTGTAATGTCAGCAGTGCTAGCGAGCAAAGGAAATGATCTAGTGTCAGTGTGGTACTGACACCCGTTACCCATTTCCTAATCAGCTATTCAGGTCAGCACATTCTTCCACTTTCCCAGTCTTGCCCGTTTGTAGTTTCCAGGACATTCTTTGTACAAGCGGAAACCACTTCTCAGAGCCTCGTGAACACTTCAGTTTCTACATGATTCTCAGTTCCCGGATCCATTTCAAAATACCTGCTCATGGCATTTTTGGG
Source organism: Ancistrus triradiatus (assembly GCA_025084515.1). Lineage (NCBI taxonomy): Eukaryota > Metazoa > Chordata > Actinopteri > Siluriformes > Loricariidae > Ancistrus > Ancistrus triradiatus. The sequence goes on from JAJAGP010001502.1 coordinate 179,430, forward strand.
TCCAATCATCTTCAATGTGAGATACATGGTCATTATACCATTGCTAAAAACAATAACTAACTATGGCCTAAGACTTTTGCACAGTACTGTACGTTGAACTGTCACATAAATGACAGCTTGTTCTGTGAAATTTATGCTCAGAGTGAACTGATTTACAAAATATGCGCATTTTCTCGTCCCTAATGAAGAGCATTTCATCTGCATAATGCCCTATTGCCAGAAAAATTAGGGTAAAAAAGCAGAAGAGGTCATCTACAGTTCTCAGTTTTGTACTACATGCCATCCAGAGGAATAAATGACAGCTAGCTTGGACGTATATGAAGGTGTACCTGATAAATTTGGCCTTGGGGTGGATGTTCTTCATGCGGTACTTGGCGAGCCGCTTGTTGATGCAGTTGAACATGGCTCCAAGCAGGCCACCCACCAGTCCCATTAACACAAAGAATGCCAGATCCACTGCTGTCCATAAGTGGCAGTTTTTATCTCCGTCTGGACACTACAGAGAAGTAGAGAACACGTCAGAAGCTTTTCTTTTTTACCTAACCAAAATGACTGACAACTGTATTCATAACAGACATACTCCTCCCATAAACGGGCCTCAATGAGAGACCACACTTCTAGAATGAGGGTATTTTTTAATGGTAAAAATTATATATACACATACACACACACACGCACACACACACACACACACACACGAAACCAACTGAAGATCAAGACTTTTTTCCCCCTTTTCTTTTTTTCCTTCTTGATCATTTTACCTTAAACTCCCCAAAGTTGAGCAGGCCAGGGAGCTGAAAGGAGCCCCATTTGTTGTAGTTGAATCCAGAACGAAAGAAGTTAAGTGTAAAGGTGGCAGACATGGAGCAGAACAGCTACACAAGAAGGCAGAGGGAGACAAACAAAAGTTAATTCAACTCAATTCGGTTTACATAGACTACAGATGTATCTATAGAAAAAGGCATGTGTTTATATATGCTGTTAAGGCAGCTTTACAAAGTGCTGTATATAGATCCCAAATAAGCAACCAGAGTTAATAATGGCAAGACAATACAAGAAAGAAAAAAAATGTAAGGAAGTAATCTTGGGGGGGAACCCTTCACGCTTTGGGACAACTAAATTGAGTTCCTACCTAGTCACTCTCTCTCTCACACACACACACACACACACACACACACACACACACACACCCTTCTCAAAAAATTAGCATATTGTGATAAAGTTAATTCTTTTCCGTAATGTAATGATAAAAATTAAACTCATATATTTTAGATTCATTGCACACCAACTGAAATATTTCAAGTCTTTTATTGTTTTAATACTGATGATTTTGGCATACAGCTCATGAAAACCCAAATTCTCACAAAATTAGCATATCATGAAAAGGTTCTCTAAACGAGCTATTAACCTAATCATCTGAATCAACGAATTAACTCTAAACACCTGCAAAAGATTCCTGAGGCTTTTGAAACTCCTCCCAGCCTGGTTCATTACTCAAAACCGCAATCATGGGTAAGGACTGCCGACCTGACTGCTGTCCAGAAGGCCATCATTGACACCCTCAAGCAAGAGGGTAAAGACACAGAAAGAAATTTCTGAACAAATAGGCTGTTCCCAGAGTGCTGTATCAAGGCACCTCAGTGGGAAGACTGTGGGAAGGAAAAAGTGTGGCAGAAAATGCTTGCACAACGAGAAGAGGTGACCGGACCCTGAGGAGGATTGTGGAGAAGGGGCCGATTCCAGAGCCACCGTGCAACAGGCGTGTGCAGGAAATGGGCTACAGGTTGCCGCATTCCCCAGGTCAAGCCACTTTTGAACCAGAAACAGCGGCAGAAGCTCCTGACCTGGCCTACAGAGAAGCAGCACGGGACTGTTGCTCAGTGGTCCAAAGTACTTTTTTCGGATGAAAGCAAATTTTGCATGTCATTCGGAAATCAAGGTGCCAGAGTCTGGAGGAAGACTGGGGAGAAGGAAATGCCAAAATGTCTGAAGTCCAGTGTCAAGTACCCACAGTCAGTGATGGTCTGGGGTGCCATGTCAGCTGCTGGTGTTGGTCCACTGTGTTTTATCAAGGGCAGGGTCAATGCATCTAGCTATCAGGAGATTTTGGAGCACTTCATGCTTCCATCTGCTGAAGAGCTTTATGGAGATGAAGAGTTCATTTTTCAGCACGACCTGGCACCTGCTCACAGTGCCAAAACCACTGGTAAATGGTTTACTGACCATGGTATTACTGTGCTCAATTGGCCTGCCAACTCTCCTGACCTGAACCGATAGAGAATCTGTGGGATATTGTGAAGAGAAAGTTGAGAGACGCAAGACCCAACACTCTGGATGAGCTTAAGGCCGCTATCGAAGCATCCTGGGCCTCCATAACACCTCAGCAGTGCCACAGGCTGATTGCCTCCATGCCACGCCGCATTGAAGCAGTCATTTCTGCAAAAGGATTCCCAACCAAGTATTGAGTGCATAAATGAACATAATAATCTGAAGGTTGACTTTTTTTGTATTAAAAACACTTTTCTTTTATTGGTCGGATGAAATATGCTAATTTTGTGAGATTTTCATGAGCTGTATGCCAAAATCATAAGTATTACAACATTAAAAGACTTGAAATATTTCAGTTGGTGTGCAGTGAATCTAAAATATATGAAAGTTAAATTTTTATCATTACATTACGGAAAAGAATTAACTTTATCCCAATATGCTAATTTTTTGAGAAGGACCAGTACATCTCCAAAAAAAAAAAAAAAAACGTCAGTTCTCGACCACCTCGGAACTCGTCGAATTCGGTTCTTTATATGACTAGAAAGTTTGTCTTGGTTCTCGTCATTTGTTCAGTACTCGTCGCACTTACAAGCCACGCGACTCATTTGACCCGGAACTCGATTCATTATTCAGTGCACAATGATTCAGTTTCACAATAGCCCTATCACAGAGAAGATCTGCCCTGTGTTTATCGTGTTTTTCTTTATTTGTACATGTATTTTTAGGGCAAATAAGTCTCCATGGATCCTTAAAAGGTTAGTTAAGAGCCAACTGAAAGGAAAACAGGAACTGAATGCTCCAGAACACACGTGCTTTGCTTTTACTTTTCACTTTCAATCCATTACTCACTAAATTACATGAGATTTTTCTTTATTATAAAAGAAGCTCTGTGTTAATGATTGTGGTTTAAACATTAACTTATTTATGACTTATCTTAAGCTCCGCCATGATACAATATAGGTCACTCTACCAAACACTTGTTAAACTCCTCAGCTCAGGATACATTTAACTTATAATGATTAGTCGGAACATATCCACATTGTAAACCAGGGAGCGCCTGTACAATACAACTCCATTAATGCCTATAATGCCTTATACAGTGTGGATTTTCTGGGGGTCTGGAACAGATTAATTCAATTTACAGTATTCGTTATGGGACAAATTTGCTCTAGAACAAATTAACGACGAGAACCGAGGTACCACTGTATTGTGAATAAGACATGTTGATCTTCAGTAGCCCCCATTTCCTCACCACTTTCCATGTCAGGGCCTGGTTCCAGAACGATGAACCTTCCTCCAGACTGAACAGCGTGCCCCCAATGGGAGCCCCAAATGCTGCCGCCACCCCTGCTGCTGCTCCCGCGGAGACAAAATCCCTCTTATCCCTGAGAATACAAACCACAGAATAGAGCGCTTAAAACATGAGCAGCTCTGTGGTTCAACCTAAATATTTTTTTCTTCCATGTGTAAACACCAGGCGGCACGGTGGGTCAGTGGTTAGCACTGTCGCCTCATCTCCGAGATTCCCAGTTCGATCCTGACCCTGGGCTCCACCTGTGTGGAGTTTGTATGTTCTCCCCATATCTACATGGGTTTACTCCGGTTTCCTCCCACATTCCAAAGACGTGTGTTAGGTCAATTGGAGTTGCCCCTTAGTGTGTGCCCTACAATGGATTGGCGCCCTGTGTCACTGGCTAGCCACCAGCTCTCTCGCGATCCTGACTAGCATAAGTGGATAAGATAATGAATGAACGAACGTTTAAACACCACTTTGTCCTTAAACACAGGTGTAAGTGCGCCCAGGATGGGGCAACAGTCTATCAGGGCTAGCAGGGGTTGCCATTGCAACGCTGGCACTGATTTCCCAACCAGACTAACCCCCTTCAGTCATAGCAAATCATACATGTATTATGTTTGACCCTGTCAAGGGGCACCACCAAGAGCAGTGGGTTAGTAAACACCGTCTGAGTGCCTACGACCTAGATCTGCCAACATTTAACATTATAATGTGCTAAAACGACAATAACTAGCATCCCAAATACATATTCAACATATGGAAGTCTTGGTTACCACAGTTATAGTACAGTATTATAAAAATAAATGTACTTTCTTGCCTAAAAGAAAGTTTATCACCTGTCACTACGAAAATAGGGAAACTGGAAGCGAATCCTCTTGAAGGTGATGCTCTGAAACTAAAAAACAAGAATAAGGAATATAGGCAAAAATTAAAACTGGCAATTCTTTGTAGAGAGTCTATACAACATTATTCACACTGTGATCCAGAATTATTTACACACTTAATTACAAAAAGGTCTCCATGGTCATTTAGCTTGGTTGTGAGCAACTTCTGTGAACAAAATGTAAGTGGTCATCCATAACGACGTTTGAACAGTTTTTCCAAAGCTTTTAACCCTGTTCCAGATTGTCGGGATAATCAAATCCAAATCGAGGATCAAACTGATCTCACAGATTTTGTCACAGTTTGGAATGGGAAACAAATCCAAATCTACAATTAGACACCATTTCCATGATAAAAAAAATAAATCAAGAAGACATTCTAGAGAAAGACCATTATTACTCTGAAGGTCTGGAAAGATTCAGTATTGTGGGATCTCATTTCTTTTACTCTCATTTCCAACCTCAGTCATCGTAGGAGAAGACCAGTGTTTAAATTAGATTGCAATTTTCTTGGATTTCTTAAACATACGACTGGACGATTGTGATTTTTTTTCTGTCCAAGAATTATAAATGACAGCATACAGATCATTTTTGTTCAACTTTTCTTTTAATGGAAACGTCTAAAGAAAGATAGCAGAAGCTGCTGACTTGTGTCTGGCTCTGCACTCTCAGCAGAGTTAGCTTTAGCTTTTTTCAAATTCCACATATTCAGTGAGGTGATGCTATTTTGAGTGTGTTCCGGAGTTGTTCCTCTGCCATTTACTTTCGTCATGCATACTGCAAACAGCACTCACTTACTGTGAAGAACTGGAGCACGGAAGACCTGGCTGTAACCAAAATCTACACTATTTATAATGCTCCCTTACTAGTACTGCACTATATAGGAAGAGACTAATGTATCAAGTAGTAGCATTGAAGCACAACTTGAATCTAACGCTTCCTTGTCATCAGCGTGTGTCAGCACCGATCTGTCTATCGGTCTCAAACACACAGTTTAAAGCTCGAACTGTGTTTAAAGCAGAATTGAGTAACGTGGCTGTGTTTGTGCCGCTGTCGCGAGGTACTCAAGTGTGGCTCAATGTGAACGGCACAGAATCGGTTATATGAGACTGATCGACCGATCACACTGAAAACCGGCCGATTCCAGTCACCTGTCAATTGAACTCTAGTTTAAATGGTAAATGAGGCCCCTGGAGCTTTTACTAACAACAGGGAGGTACCGTATTTTTCGGGCTATAAAGCGCACCAGGTTATTAGGCGCAATATCAGCGATCGGCTGCTAACGGGTATATGTTCATACATAAAGCGCACCGGGTTATAAGACGCATTAAATGAAGCAAAACTCTTAAGTTCCGTCGGAAGCCCAGTTTGATCTTCTTTACCTGGCGCAGGGCGTCTTCTTGCTTCCTCCACTTCCGTACCATTGATTCGTTAATGTTGAATTCTCTCGCAGCTGCTCTATGACCATGTTGTACTGCGTGACTGATAGCGCTGTGTTTGAAATCCGCTTCGAAAATAAATGAATGAATGCACGTACCCTAATGCTGAAGCACATACCGTATTACTCCGCGATGCTGCGCGCTACGGTTGCCGTAAGCTTCGTAACTTACCAAAGCCGTGCTAAAACATTTTGACAGATTTATGAGCGCCGTGTACCATCTACAATCGGTTCTAGGTCAGAAAGCACAACCAGAATTAATTCATACATTATATGCACCGCA